>JAIPRK010000890.1:0-119060 GCA_025469195.1 Chaitophorus viminalis
GAGGAAAAATTTTATGACTGTTTTAAATTTAAATTTTTACGAAATTGCATTATAATTCAATTTAAATATAAAATACTATATTATTATATACACATTTTAGACAAACATATTAACTCCGTTCAAAATCATTATTCGTATACAATGATATCTAACATTGTATTCAAGTTTAACAAATCCATTGTAATAATGACCTATCCTATAAACGAGGTACACTCCACCTCCAACTGTACAGCAAAGCGAGGCCCACCCGTTCTTTTTATTATTTGATATTTATAAAAGTGAAAAATCTTAATTTTTAGTAAAATCTAAATATTTAAATTTCAAATTACAATTTTCCAATTAATTAAAAAAAATTAATAATTAAATTATATAAACAAAATTAATGTGATATATTTTGTTGTTGCTTCGATTAGAAACCCCATTTCATCGATATTAAATATTATTTTGATAAAATAATAATTTTATAAAATTAGCTAATATCAAATAAACTAAACTAAATTAAATAATATTGAATGCAAATAGTAATAAAAAAATTCTCTTGCAGTTATATACGTATAATCTCTCCAAAACCGCCATGGTATATTTTGCGAGTTATTGGTTCTCGAAACTCTGACCGATCACGAACTGTAAATAAAACAAAGACGATGGATTGATTTATTCATATAGCCTTAACATTTTATAGAAGTTTAGAAGTATCTTACATTCTTACTGAATGCACTCAGAGTATAATGGCTTGATAACCAAGATCTACAATTGCTCGGATGGAAAACTCTTTTCCGTAATCACCCGACTCTTGTACCTGACGACAAATGTTGATAAAAAAAATACTTATCGAGATACATAAAACCGGTAATTTTTTATACTGCATATCTGATTAAAAGGCATCCCATGTAATTTGAAGTTTATAAAAAAGAGAATTAAAAATAACATCATAAACATTTCACTACGGATACAAATTTAAAAATAAACTTTTTTGATTTATTATTAATCTGATTGGTATTCCTCTTTAATACACTATGATAAAGGAATACTGCAAGGGTATACGTAAAAATTAAACACCAACTCTTTGATTATCGGATAACATATTTTACCATACCATAAACACCGAAACTAAAAGTTTCAATTTAATCCAACTCGATTTTTCAATTTATATATTTTTTTTCTCTCTTCATACTATCCTATTAGGCAATGTAATAATTATATCGTACCTAAGCTAGATTAACATTAATCATATATGTAAGTTACCAGTGACAAAACATTATAAACGCAAAATAAGGCCTTTTGTATATCGATAAAATAATATCGTAATAGTACTAAACAAATACACGTGCCATCCGATCGGTAAATTCGAGTCAATCTCATTAATTGACATTATTGTCTAACGGACTATGAAAAAAAGATAAAATAAAACAATATTCTCATCCAGCGTTATTCAATTTGTACAGCATGGTTTTTATTTCTAGATTTGTTAATTAATTTTATTGTTTTGTTTTTATATTTCTCTCTCTCTCTCTCCCTCTCCCTCTCACTTTTTTGCTTAATTTCTATGAAAACGTATTTACTTTTTATTTTAAATTTAAATTATGTATCAATGAATGACACATTGCTGCGATAATATTATTCATATAATTGACATTAGAATAAAACAGACACGCCATGAACCTGTTTTTATCAATTTGAATGGAAGCGATTACAATATTATCTAGTAGCCAAGTCCATATAAACGCTAGCATTATTTCAGTAATAGATAATGTATTCTTTGTATTCTAAAATCAATGTTAAAAAGCACTAAGAAAATTTCGAATTTAACTATTGTAATTAGTTGTTATCATAAGAGAATCGTATTATTATTGAATATAAATTTTGTTTCAAAAAGAAAACTATTTCTACTGAAACTTTATGCAATATAACTAATAATTTTTCATCTCTCCGATAAAAATTATTAATTAATAAAAACAAAATAATGAAACATAATTAGAATAACTAACGTGCCCATGGCTGTTCATATTTAAAAAAAAAAAAAGTGAAACATCATCTAGAAGAAAAACCTCCCTAAGATTTTATCAACTGCCATATAAAAAAATGCCAAGAAATGTTTTGCCAGTCACAACTGAAACCTCGTCCACACATAACCGACCGAAAGAAAAACTTGATGTAAAGACGTATCGTTCCGATAGATGTAAACCCGTATTATGCACATACATTTATTATTCTTGGTGAAATCTATAGTATTTATCATTTATGTTGTACACCAAAAACATTAGACGTACGCGCGTGCTACTTACACAATTCTACCGTTAATCAACGTGAACCGTTTGATTCATTTACATCGAATGTTTCGGCATCGTTTCGCTATTGATTTCGCAGCTAATTGCAAATGCATTCGGTACACACCATCATAATAATATTATTATCACGTATACCAAACGTTTACTTACACCACCATATGGGACGCGGAAAACAACACGGAAAACGGCGATTTCCGTCATAAATATGTATGTATATATATATTTTTTTTTTTTTTTTATATATACAATCTGTAAGTAGGTTTTTTTCAACAAGCACGAGTAATAGTTATGGCATTATGTAGTAATTATATAAAATATAACTTAAATTATCTCATGTAACTTCATGTTCTGGGATTAATCATATTTTAATAGGTCTCATTTTAGATACTTTCCGGGTGTGACCTGGAGATAGTTCAGAAATCGTTTGATTTCGATGGTTTTTAATCGTGGTGTGTAGACATTTGTAGAATATCTTAGTAACGTTATGGATTGTTGAGATGGAGTGATCATTGTGGAGTGTATCATTAGAAACATAACGTGACTTTAAGTTATTCAGCGGAGACATTCAGATTGGAACATTTTAATTTCGATGACGATTGAACGTTTGACTGCTCCTCAACACTGGATACCATTAGTACAAAGGAGTTTAAGAAGAGACTTAATTAATGAAATGACAATTTGAAATTTTCATATTAAACTATATATGTATGTGACCGACTACGTTGAGTGAGCATTTTCGTTCCTTATATGTCGATATACAACGACTAAAACTAGATAAAATATTGTATTTTTAATTGATAAACGGTCCTTTAAAATGATGTTACGATGGACTTTTTCAAACAATCGACAAAAAGTTCTATGCAAACACGGATTTCGATTATTGTGTGTGTGTAGTCATAAGTGTATTCGTGAAATTTGACCGAAAACATGACGCGCTATCCAATACATTCGGTGTGTACACAATAGTAATAATATATCCATAGCCGAGTGGATAAATCGCTGCAGAAAACGGGAGAGAGTTTTATCCGCGTATATAGTGACGTTTTTATTTTTACTTTTTTGATTACGTTGTTTTGTTGTATTTTATTTTTATTTTTTCCACAGAAATATACACAATAATGTATACATATTATAATTATACACATAACCAAAGCCGGTGTTTACAAACGAACAATTCTACGCGTAATTGTATTTATGCAATCAAAGCGAACCCTGCATCAGGTTCAGCTGTATCTACCTTGTATCTCACATCGACTATACTCCTATATACCTATCTCAACTTTTTTTTTTTTTTTTTGGTAATTTTTTTAATTAAAACCGTTCGTGTACACACACACACACACACACACATACCCAAGCTTCGGTTTAACTACTGTTACGATGATGCGCACGGCGTAGGTATAGTATATAATAATAATTACACGCGTTAAGCTACAGTAGGATTTTCCGCATGAACATCGTCATGTGTACAATATATAAACTAATCAAACCAACCCGATTTAGAATACTGCTCACACCTCACCCCTCCCCCCCTCTCTACACCAAACGTGAAACGCGTGTAATTTACGTCATACGATTATTACAATATAATATTATTATTATCACACGTTACGCCGCGTTTGTAGCAGAGCTCCCGACTACGTAACCGAATTCGTGTAGGTGTGTATATATAGGTCATTTGGACCGCCGCCGTAAACGTCAATGGTGCTGTTTTTATTTTTTCCGTCCGTTTGTTTATTGTTTTAATTTCGGGGCTAATGGGTCGTATACGGCGTTCGACACCACCTAGCCCGGACGATCGGACGACAGTATTATTATTCATCACGAACAGACCGTGAACGTAATTCACGGGGTAGTGTTGTTCACGTATTCATACCCTGCAGTTATCGCGGAAATACGCAGAAGAAATCGTTTATTACGACACCGATTACGATGATAAACCCGGTTTAATAACCTCCCATCAAATGATCATGACAAAACGCATCTGCGTATTGTACTCATTTGTATCGTTCACTTTGGTTTGAAACGTCTATAAATTACAGTACGGGTGTCATGACAATAATTATTTTTGATCATCTCAACTTAACGGCCGTAACGCATTTATCGAAATGGGATTTGGAACTGGGAAACTGCGTAATGCAAATACTTTGTACTTTATTTTTCACTGTACGTGAGTCACGATTTAGTGATAAAATATATTATTAGTTATAACACGTATCTAGTGTTTAACTATCATACGTGTCCATATGTAGTAAGTTTTCAAATTTTTAATATTTTGGTTTTGGTGACGGTATTATCGAAACCAATCTTTACAGGTTTCTTGAATGCCATTATTAACGGTTTCCACTGTACAACAGCGGATGAATCGATGAAACAAAACCCTTGGAGACTGTCATCGACGACATCGAAAAGACTGCAGTGGAATAAACCGTTGTACGCAACCGCAATAAAACACGATACGGATAATTTGCATTTTTCTTTCTATTTTTTACAATGAGTCAAATCCGAGCAGAACGTCATCTTATATCATGTGGGTGTACTCGCGGGTGAGGGAGGGGGTCATGGGATTTGCACTCCCCCCACCCATAATCCGTATTTTATTTTATTTTTTTAAACTAAATTATGTACATATCATATATGTATACTCAAAATACAATTTTACTATACCTACTCAAGGTTTAGGTATATAATATATAGAATATTAGTTATAATACTCACTAGAGGTATAGATTATAATCTATAAACCTTGATACCTAACTGAATTTGCATATGTATTTAAGTATTTTAATTCAACGCCAAAAGAAAATAAATAAAAATCGAGCCAACCTCTATATTTATGATATTACGCCAAAAAAATATTATTGTGTGACGGTAGTCATACCGTTCATCGACTCTTTTATACAACAGTTGAATGAAAGGTTTTTGAAACACAAAAATATGTTTAAAGACTAGTTGATATTTTATTTTTAAATTGAATTTTAATTTAAATAAATAAATAATTTAAATTTAAATTTATATTTTGTAGTATTCAAAATTCATTTGTCTCTTATTAGGATTCGGTAGAACGGTTGGTCCAGTTTTATCTGCAATTACATTCAAAATTGAAGCGAAATATAAAACAACCAAAAAATACATTAGAGTCGTTTAGGGTGTGTAATAGAGAAATACATTTCAAAAATGCATCGTCTGTTAAAAATGTTATGTACTATACCAGTATCCATAGCAATGCCAGAGAGGACTTTTTCTTGTATTAAGAGACTTAAATGTTATGTTAAATGTTAAATGTTCCGTACAATGACCGAGGTACCTCTTCTGCATTTTAACAAGATGTATAGTTAAATTTATAAGTATAGTTTATCTATTAAATTGTTTTAGACCCGTCTTTTAGTATACTGACAATGTTAGCAATCCATGGAAATTAGATTTTACCAATTATGAAAACTGCAATAGATACCTATTCCATTATGTATTAAAATGTTTGACATTTTTTAAAACAATACAAATTGTTATGACTAAGCAAGGTGTGGGGGCAGAGCCTTCCATCTTTTTATTCTAATAAATTTCCAACCCCTTTCCCTTAGAAAATTCCTGAGAACGCCTCATAATAACCTGTCAATATAATAATCTCCGACATCGCTACGATGACGGGTAGATGGTAGACAGGTTCCGACGCGTCGTTTTCATTGTTATATCCGCCAAATTATACCGGTCGCATGGACATAGTATTGGAAAATTGACCAGTTTCGGTTTTGTCTAACTTTGTAATCTTTGAAGTGGTATTACTCGCTTGTTGGACTGCAAGACCATATTGATTTAAAATGTATAGCCGCACTCGTGTACCAGTCACCAATAACGTTTATCCACGGTTAGCTGACATCGCTGCGGTTTTGTAATTCAATAATACTATAAAATATTAAAATATAGGTAGTTTTCCCAATCAGCAAACCAATTCACTTCAAACCGAACAGTAACGGTTCTTAGAAGGAGGCGTTCAAAAGGTCGTTTATTTTAAACTATTTTACACACAATACTTACGTATATAACAAATAGTGTATTGATTATCTAGCTATTACTACTATTGGTTTTTAGCTATTTAACTTAGATAATTACTTAGGCATGTTGATTGTAAATTTGAGATTTACACCAGTGTGAAAGGGTTAATAGTTTAAATCACAACCCTCCCCCTCTTAAAGTTTGGCCAAAACCACCACTGCATCCGATTTATACATAATGGCGTAGCAATATATAATAAATAAATAATTGTAAATAATTGACAATAAATAATTGTAGACTTTATCATCGTCAATGTTGACAGAAGTAAACATTAACTAGTTGAAGGATTACGTTTCTTTTATAACTATTAAAACTCATCTAGTTTGGATATAAAAATAACTTATGTTGAATAATCCTTGAACCAATCACAAAAATATAAAAAAATAAATACATATATATATATATAAATATACTTTGAAATTTTTCAGGTTTGTAGTTTTAAAATCTCTCGGCTTGCATCATTTTATAAACAATACGGAAGATATGGGTACTCAAAAATTAAAAAAAAAAAATACCATAATATTTATACCTCACAGAAAACTAGCAGTGGTAGTTAAAAAACAAACTTATTTGTAACTTTAAAGGTGTAAAGTAAAGTAATGTTAACCAATTTCTCTATGCTCTCTAACTCTACGAATATATAGTTACATTTTGTTATGCTTATACGATTTACTGTTATAACTTATAACGCGTTATCGTGTGTTAACTTAACTTTGCTAACTCAGGGGAAATATTTCCATTAGCTTGATCACCTTTGCATATTTATGCGAAACATGAATACGTAAGTGTTTGGATCTAATTATAAACCATAATATAATATAGTACTATACTGGTATCATTCCAAAATAAATGTGAGTGCTGGTTATAGAACTTTGCATTCATCGCCTTTGGCAGTCTTCAAGTCCACCACACCGTCCTACTACAATAGTGTGTGTGTAACGTGCACGAGCGAAATAATACTTTACTCGCCGGGCGTGTTATCGATTCGATAATAATATTATATTAGTGTTAGTTGATCGAGAACATTTATTTCTATATACCTTTATATATATATTTTTTTTTTCAAACGATGTATCATGGATTGAATATAAACGTACTACTATTATTGGATTAGACGATTTTGACGTTCAGCGAAAATAACGCGTGACGCGCGGAGCGGTACATTTGAAACGGGAGAAAAAAATGTTTTATACGTTTTATGCTTTTATTGGATTAAAAATATTTGACCGAAAACGGATGAAAAACGGGAGGGAAAAAAAACAAAAAAAATCTAAAATATACTACGTAAATATTTTAGAGGATAGACTCTGGATAGTAGTAAAACGTTTGAATAGCATTTTTCAAATACAATAACTTTACGTGCCGGACTTGTGATAAAGCGTAGGTAAAAAGACTCGTTTTTGTTGGTTATTATATTAACAGTGCATATACCTATTACCGGGTTCGGTATGTTTAACGCATCAACAAACATCGAACATTTATAGAAAATATGAACTGTCGTACATACAAGTGACTTTTTCCCGTTCTAAAATAAGGTACCATGTATGATAAATACAATACAGGCAGGTAAACGCCTTTTTGACGTTTTCCATCTTTACGATTATACCGAGTGACGCGTATATTTTGCGCGTCGTATACATAATACATATTATGTACACGCAATGCTAGGCTTTATGGTTGGAAATAGTGAAGAGTATATAGAGGGAAAATCAATGTTGTTTGGGATATTTTTTTCAAATATTTACCTGCGGGTTCTTTTGGGTTTTCTTTTTACACGATTTTTTTTTTTTTTTTGCGGAAAAAAACAAAAGGGAATCTAATCCAAACAGATTTAAATGTCGTTCCACTCTACAGTAAAATACAATTAAACGTGATTCAGAGAGAGAAAAATATATTATTATAATAATAAGTCATATTTTTTTGTTTATCATTTATATTGTATTATAATATTAGATAATATTATTATAAACGTCAAAGGAAGGTATAAAATTAGAATTTTTATTATTTTCTTATCCCCCTTGTTATGAAAACGTGTATTTGTTTTTTTTTTTTTTTTGCTTAAATACGACCGACGCGATGACGCATCAATTAATTTTTCACATTATTCAAAATATACAATCAAATTTCTATACGCAGCCAACGGTCGCTGTAAAACCATAATCTTCGGTAATTTCTAGAATAACATTATGCACCTAGTTAATTTAAGTCATTTATTAAAATAATATGTTTAGTTCATCATTTAAACCAGAGACTGGCAACCTGCGGCCCACGATATGATGACCACAACTTAGTTTAGTTTTATTCAAGTCTCTGTGAAACGAAATGTAGTAAACTAAAATATTTTGCTACACAAATGTGTTTCCGTTTTTTCGTATTTGCAAACAAACTTTCTCACTCATAAATTATCGAAATAGCAAACATGCTTACCGATTAACTTGAATGAATTTCTATATCGAAAATCAAACCTACGATCAATAAACTTGTCAATGCTATTCAAAATTCCTACCTCACATTAATTTTTCCTTTTTTTATTTTTTTTTAGAATATTTTTATGCATAATTATTAAAACATTACGTCTTACCTTTAAACTACGTTCAATTAATATATATATATATATATATATACCAAACAGTGATAAAACTTAAATAAATTAAATTAAATTTTGTTTAAAAGTTAAATTGTAAAATGTAAATGAAATAAGGTGTAATATGGAAAAATGTTTTTATTGTTTTTTGGTACTTGCCATCAAAAAGATTGTCGACTCTTGGTTTAAGCTATAGCCGGCTTTTGACAACCGTTTGAATTGAATAAATAGATACCGATGTATACCGATTAGCAAGGACAGTTTACGTTTGGACACGATGGGGAAAATTGTTAATTTATAGAAAATGCACTCGGATAGCAATCCCTTCATATAGCCGATACAATATTGTATAACGTCATAAAATCACATAAATTATTATTTGGCACTTGCAGTTTTTTGTTTACGGAAGATAAAAAAGAACCAGTTGGGTAACAGATCCTGCTATCGTTGTATTAAACACTGACATCCAAACATGGGATAAGCACTCAAATACAAATCAAATTAATATTTAATATTAACAACATAATATTATATAAAAAAAACTGCTCTTTTTATTAGTTTTACAGGCTATTAATTTAATTTGTTAGTTTGATTAGGAACCAATGAATGCCTTACAGTCGTTTTAAACTTTATAAGTATTGTTAATCCACTGAAGTGGTTGTCTACAGCATACGATTTTACTGACAAATTATACTTTCATTAACATATGTATCTTAGATTTATCGTGACGAAACGATATTTTTTTCTAACGGTTACATTATGCATACAAACACTATACAGTTCTCCTATGTTCATCGAGTAGATGATCATTTCGATTTCAAAAGAATTTTCACGCATGTTTATTGATACAATTTGTATGAGATGCATCTACCTTATAAAACCAAGAACAATGATGGTATTCGGTATTGGAAAGAATTTTATTTAAAAATTTTTTCGTTCATCGTCAACAAAAGAAAATGAGAAAAACAAAGAACTTGGTGACATGAAAACAAAATGTGAACGCATTTATATCCCCAACAAGACGAGCTGGTACGAATTTTCTCCTCTTTTTAACCCAGACATAAATGTAACAGAAGCTCGAACTTAATCCTTAATTTTTAAAATCCTAAACTAGAACCAGTACTACGAGTATAAACATTAAAAAGTGTGTGCAGGATTATTAATACTAACCATAATCTTCGAACATTGTGTAGTATCAATACTAGATTATTATCAATCAGTGTAATTGGCGTACACGATCACTTTGATCTTTAGCACCTCAGTGGCATACCTGTGGGGGGATGGGAGCATTTGCCCCCCCCCCATCGGCCGTATAATATTTGTACTTTGTTATTAGTTGTTTTTGGTGTTTTTATAATTATTTTAATTCTTTTTTCTCATTAAGACATGAAGTTACGAAGTAGTCAGTTATGATTTATTAGCTCTAAGAACATGGCTACGTTTAAAAATGGGCAAGGATCTCTTATGCGGATTTTCATTATTACATATTTATCAGGAAATCAGTATACCAGTTGATGATATCATTGAAAGATTTTTTAATATGAAAAATAGGAAATTCGACATTGTATCATAAACATGCATTATATTATATTTAAATAAATAAAATCTCTCGTTTTATGTATTACAGTTATATTTCAAAATTATAAAATAGCCTAATGCATGTGTCTATTAATACATTTATCGTAGCTGTGACGCTAATTTTTTAAAGTAATTTTCTATATTACGTATTCGTGAAAATATATTGCACCTACCCCCCCCCCCCCGTAAGAAAGGACCAGGTATGCCACTGTAGCACCTCAAGAAGGTGAATTCTATACCAACGGATACAATATACCATAGCAGCTATAATACTTTTTATAATCGGTAAAAGAATCAAAGACGTTTTAACCGAAACAATTTAAAAATTGCGTCGTCATAAAAAATTCAACGATAAACTTATTTTGTTTAAGTGCGAACGTATAAGTCTTATGTTTCGAATTACCAAAATGTATTAAATTTAGTGCTTTAATCGAAAAAGAACCCAGGAGATTTTTAATGTATTTAGCAGCGTTTAACGGAATGACAGTTTAAATATTGTGTAAAGTATATGTATAAATGTATACTGTGCGAGTAAAAATAATAGTGACAGTAAAAGCAAAATGGTTTTAAACTTATATGCAAACACTATTGTTTTGCGTACTTTGTGAGGGTGCGGGGGTAGGGAAACCCGTGAAGGAAAATATTAAAGTATGCGAGGTCCGGCGGTATTAGTAAGTTTAATCGCGGTTCCATTTATTAAAGCGAATGAATGGTAATAACTACATACACAAATATTATCAAGCATCCACTTCAGGAATACGGATTATATCTCGTAGAATCGGGTCGTTTGGTATTTTTATTTTTTATTTTTTAGAACTAAAAAAGATGGTGCTGCTCAAATATCATGGAGATGTATCCTGCGATCCCAGATAGTATAATTAATAAATAATAATAATAATAATAATAATTTTATTTCAATAATGCGATCTGTGCACGCATCGCTCGCGTATATTTTACCCTTGTTACGGTTTAAATATTGTACACTACATAATTGTACTCTAAAACAGTTTTAATTATTCCTTCACTGCCCACATACCGCGACTATTGTTTAACACGGGGTTTTCCGTCAGTTGATTTCAAGTCGGTTAACGCGTTTTAAGTTACCGGTTTACCCGCCCGAGTGGTTTGAAATAATATGTACAATGCGGCATAATAATAGGTAATGCATATTATAGTATATGCATGTAATAATTCGTATGGTTTGAACGCGGGAGAACGTTACATATTAAATGAAATACAAACGTTGTGGAGTTTGAAATTTGAAAGTTTTCATCTCAAAAACATACAAAATATTATAATTATTATTTATTATAGTACAATATAATGTGCTTAATGAATATAATTGAGGTAATGATATCGTAATAACGCGCATCAGTTGGTTTCGCGTATAAGACGTGATGGCATTACGGATTAGAATAACACACTCAAACAATACAGTTTTTGATTAACTATTATATATAGCAAAGCAGGGATTTAATACTTCACCCGACGACGTGTAAATTATTTCACAAGTACGCTGCTACTTTTGTGTCGCATACAATATTACATTTCTGCCTCGTTTAAAAACAAACGCATAAATGAGTTGCCGGAAAAACACGCATATGACATGACGATAATAATAATATAAAAGTTATACAGAATGTCACGCCGAGATCTGACAAATTCGTTGTTATTGTTATTGTTAAATTGAATTTATGCTTATTATAGTACTGGAGTATAATAATTATTTAAAAATAAAATACTTATCAGAACGAAAGTTATTGCATTTATCATATCTCCACAGGACACCCTGTATAGTGGAACGTGTATTAACATTGTATGGTCAGTAAATTTAGTATACGATGACACTTACTAGATCGAGAGTGGCCAAAAGTTTAACCGGTCATAGGCCCAATGTACGGGACGTGCACGTCCACCGGTTCGTTGAAGTCTGAAATTGTTTTTATTTTACCAAACGTTATTTGCGCGTATTGCCGACGATGCCACGTCGTTGTTGGTTTGTCGACCAGTATAAAAAGTACATTGATTGACCCGGAAAGTCATCATCGCTGACTGCAGGCGTCCTCGGTCGTTCGGTTTCCGGATAAATTCAATTGTTGAGCATTTGGAAGTCGAAGAGCGACTCACCGATAGCGAAAAAATACCCACGAAAATTATTCATCGCACATCCATTTATCTTTCCATAATCACTATATAAGACGACACCGTGTGAACGCTGTTTCCGGTCGGACGATATGAACTATTACGTTTTCTATCATTTCTTCGGGGGTTTTTACCTTTACGCGGAGGCCAAGTTGATGTCTCCGCATGGTGCACGAACACTTCTTTCCGCGGGTATACCACTACCAATGTGGCCGAGCCAAAGCGTGACTGGCATAGTCAACCGTTTTTATGTTGCTCCATTATTGTTGGGCCGTTACTTGTTTATGGATCATGCTTTTTCAGGTCTGTTTTTGGATGGGCGTTTTCATTTTTATCAGCGGTGGTCAACACTTTCGATTCTATGGTAACTCTCCCGGACTCCCGGGTCTCTTTCAGTACTACCTGAAGGTTTATGTAAATTCTCCTTGGCCCTTTTCGGTACTACCCGAACGTTTATGACGTTTATGTAAACTCTCCCGGGTTCACTTTAATACTACCTGAATGATCGTCTATGGTACAGTATATTATGTAAGGTACTAAGGTCTTATACCATAATAGCTTGAAATATAATCAAATGATTATATTTATTAATAATGCACTAAAATTTATTTTATTTTATTATATACCCCGTATCGATGTACAGTATTATTATTTTTGTTATTATTATTATTATTTTTTTGAAGTTATACTTCTTTACGCAGGGTAGTGAGGAAAAAAAAAGCGAACGGCCGTACGAACGCGAACACGAACATGTCGTTGTGCGCAACCGCGGATTGTCGTAGCTGTATTTTGTAAACGGCTATGGGTTGTGTCAGTAGTTTTATCAGTATGTCATAAACATAATATGACATAATAATAATATTACGTATTATAAATATAATGTTGGTCGGTGACAGCCGATGCGGTTTTGACGACGACGATGATAAAATTTTTTTTTGTGTGTCTGAAGACACGATTTTTGGTAGTAAAAATGCTTCGATTTTCTTAAATAGCAACTTTTCTGAAAGGAAAGTGAATGTAGATGGCACTTGGGCAAGTCAAAAATGCAATTTTTTTAATACTTTTTCAAAGCGTCGAAAAAAACGATAAAAAAATTACGAAAAAAACGGGAAATTTTACGCAAAACCACGTTTTGACAAAACACATTTTTTTAAAATACTCTAACTCAAAAACCAAAAACTGCAAACACTTGAAATTTTCACCAAATCTTTATATTGGCTTTTTCTAAACATGGTCAAGTTTTCAAAGTATTTTGACATATTTTGACTTATTTATAGACAATTTAAATTTTCGATTTTTGTAAGTTTTTTTTTTTGAAATATCTATAAAATTTATTTGGCTATCCGAAAACAAACAACGTATTATAACGTATTATAAATTATATTATTGGTCCCGAATTTTCGACTACTAACTCAGGCACAACAATCAATGCAATTTTTACGCGATATATGGATAATGTTCAGTCGCAAATGTACGTTTCGTATTTCAGTCATCATACGCCAATCATAACTACTATACCGATTGAGCAAAATTATAATCAATCATTAGCATAAAAAAAAAATATATAAAAAATATAATTTACATTGTTGCTTTTCTTTCTTTATTATCCTCATTACCCCAGTCTATCCATATCTTTCTTTTTCACTCACTCACGTGTACCGTTCAAAAGAAGTTTAACTTCCCGCGCGCGTACTGGTAACACACACACAGTTATTTTTTTTATTGCTTTAGAACAGCTCGACAATTATTATAAAATATAGACGAAACTATTACAGCCTAGAAAGAACTTGCATTATATCTTTCAGATAGTACTGAATAATACCTGAGAAAGTTTATATATTTCCTTTAGGTAAACGTAATGTTGACCCGGAATAGTTTTTAAGCCACAGTTTTTTTTTATTAAAATCTCTTATGCTCATGGTTGTGATGATCGGAGCAATCCTTGTATAAATTATATACACAAACACAACAAATAAAAATAAAACCAATAAATTTCTCGTCTCGCACTAAGAATCTGAACTATTATAATATTCACTAGCCATGTTACCGTTACCATTATTATTAACGTTTTTTGACAGATTTGTTGCAATTTATTCAGCTCTTATCGTTAAGATTTATTTATGTTGTATGTCCATAGGAATTTTTAAAACATAAAACCCAAGATAATCTGGAATTTCATACACTCTATCTTTAACGAGTATAAAGTAAAAACTAGTGAGTCGTAAGATTGACTAGTCATTAGATTTTTTACTGATCAATAGCTTTGACGGATATAACTTACAACAGATATTTGCACTGGTTTCTGAAGTCTGCAGATATCGATATGAATATTACCTACTTAACGTCGACCTTTCCAAAATAACTTACATATAACATACCTACTAGATAGTATTTCCGTAAAGGGTATTACGTATTTTCAACCCAAAATAATGTTTTATTACATTGCTTAAAATGATTACATTTCTATATAATGATTTCCAGATGATTTCACAATGTTTTCGTCATACCCTGGTACCTAAAACTATGTTTCCAATGACCTCATAGGTGACCCTTGGTGATACCCTAACCCTTAGGATATTTTTCATGTATATTTTTCAAGCCATAGTACGCACTTTTACAAATACCTATTATTAGACATAATATTACATATCATCATAGAAAAAAAAACGTAGCATTACTTCCAAGTGTTTTCCGAGCTTTTCTTTACGCTCGAGAAAATTTCCAGAAAAATCAAATATTATCCTGTCTGAAATTCCAAACATTATCTAGATAGGATCTAAAAAAATTTGGCTTAGTGCTTTGATTATAAATAATATACAATCCAAAACGTTATCACAGAAAGATAAAATAAAATGCATTCATGTAAATCCAAAATCTTCCTATCTACGCTCAGAATCCAAAATTCAAATAAAAATAATTTTAAGACCAAATTGTTTTAAGTTGTAAGTAGTTATTAGTAATATGAGTGTATCACTTATTTAATGATAACAGTTTAATATACTACAGTATGGTTTGTTATTTACCGAAAATATACTGACACGCTGAAATATAGCTCAGATGCTGAACTCATCTTTTCATACCTCGCATCAATCATAATTAATGTACCTGTACGTATTGCATAACCATATCCACAATAATATGTTAAAAAATGTTATCGCCAATGACTCTGTGAAAATTCATTTATGGATCACTAAATATATTTCAAAAAGCTTTTAAATAAATTATTTGAAGTTCAGTAAAAAATAATCAGGTATTAAAAACCAAAAAAAAAAAAATAAAAAGGTAAATTTTTAGATGAAAAATAATTGAAATTTCAATATAAAATACATTACTGGTTTCGAAAATGAATAAATTTTTTCAATTAATATTGTTTCGTTCGTTGGTTTAATTACAAAAGCCCCGTCTCTGCGCCGCCATTTTACGGGTTTGATAGACAGCACTACTGCAAAAGCTATTGCAATAGTCATGTAAAAAAAAAAAAAAAAAAAAATATATAATCGCATTCTCGCATTTCCGGTGACCGTTTGAAATCGGAATATAATATGTACGTGCGTACGGGTTCATGGTAAATACACAATAATATCGGACACGATGAATATACAATATTATTATTACAGATTGTGCATATTATTATGATGAAATTATGATGTGTACACTCACGGACGTTTTAATACGATCGCTGAATACAATATGGTGGATATGGGGGTGGAAAAAATAAACTTGTTTCGAAGAGATAGTCTCGTTGCACCCGCGTTGGCCGTCGGATGAGTTTGAAACTGCTCAAAAGAATCGTGATGTCATGAATTCAAACGACCCGATTTGCCCCGTCGAAATATTATATTCTTTATTTTTTACTTCATCTCTCCGGCTTCCGTCCTCTCTATCTCATTTTATTCACTTCCGTTTTACACGAGTATAATACACATAGTATTATATACCTAGCCCGTTATCGCTCGGCGCTCAATTTATCGTCTCTTCTATAATATAATATGATGTCGTTCGATCCGATCTCGTCCTGAAGGCAATATAATGCTCACGCGCTCGACAATACTTGTACTACGTGTGCATATTGTAGACACGACGTGTGTGTTGTGCGAGACGCGGTAGTTTTTGTTTTACGATTTGTTCGTCGTCCCGTAAACGAAAACACAAAATGGTATACACACGGATGTATTTCAATAATCCTCCCTTGCGGAGCACATGATCGGGCACGGGGAGATCCTAGAAATGTGTGATGATTTGACGATGACAAGAAATGTGGTCGGATACGCGTCGACGGAAATTCTCAAAGTCGGAAACTCCACCCTCTGTAATGTTTCTACTTCTGCCCCTCTAACAATGTCACTCTCTCTTTCTCTCTCTCTCTCTCTTGCTATTTCAATATCAATATCATAATAATATGTAAATACATGCGATTTTCATCCCGAAACATTGCAACCGTAGACTTTCGTAATAATTTCGTTATTTACTCGTTTACGCGTCCTCGTAGTGGCGCGTGTTCAGCTTTTTCAAACACGCGGAGATATTAATTTCAATAAACTTTAAATTGTGCAACGGTAATCCGTCGGCTACGAGCCGCGTCCAATCAAAACAATTCGTTTAACTGAACACTGTACGATTCGATCACATTTTAAAGTGTAGGTAATAATATTGTAGGACACAGCAATATTACAGCAGTTCTGCGATCAAACTCTCTCGATATAAGTCTTTTTAACGTGAAAAACGTGATATGAGTATGGACGTGTGGCAATAATAATTTTCAATAATCTATTTATGTTAAAGTTAAGACAGGATGAGTACACCGAAGTCCATTATCATTATATGATTTTATTATGTTTGACAACCCGTTGTGATGGTGCGAGAATTTTTCATTATTTCTTGTGTCGGGCAATACGCTAATCTGCATCAGAGAAAGCCCCAGATTAAATCAATACTAAATATTGGTACCCCTTCCCCTACCTTTATACCACTATAAATGTAGTAATGTAAAAGAAAAATAATGAATAATTATTACATCCATATCATACTTTTTAATACGGTGGTATAGGTCATGCATTGTAACGTGATAATAAAACTAAAGTTAAAGCAGCAAGTTCTGACTTGGTTGGATGAGATTTACAAGAAAAATATTGCTTATTACTACGTATTGATATTTAAAAAAGGGTAGGTGTATTAGTTTATATTGATTAAAATTAATGTTGTAGTAGTAGAAACATAAATGTATTAATAAGGTATTTATATAGGTTTAACTTTTTATCGATAATTTCAAAATACTACAAATAGTACAAATTTAATTAATAATATATTTCAAAACTATGAAATACTTATATAAGAACCCCCGTAGTAGATGTTTCGAGTCAATTCGTGTGTTCCTCAATAATTATGATAATTCATCTAGTTTTCCAACTGATGAAGCATAGGATTGATACACCTTATCATGTCATCGCTTAGCGCTCGTTCAATAGGTGTGCTATCGGATTCATCGAGGAGCAATCAGATTGTCCACCTGACTTTTAGAATTTTCGAGGAACATCGAAAAACATCAGATGACCGATCTGATTAACCATCAAGTGTATTGAGGAACACACGGAATATGATCATCAAATTAACAATCATATAATATCGTACCTAGCCTAATTTTTGCAATGTATAGTTATATAAATATAAATACATAATATATTATAATATATTAAAGAATAGTATAAAAAATATATATTGTTTTTTATTTATATAATAATATTCTAGATTTTGTTATCAATAGCAAGGTACCTACCTAATAAGTGGCAAATGAAGGAATGAGAATTAGCTTCGCCTCATCCGAGGTAAAAACCGTTATCGAAGGGCGCAACAGTAACTATCTAAATATTCTAAATTTACAATAACATTAAGAAAAAAAAAAGAAGAAGATAAAATAGATATTTCGATAATTTGTACGAAAAGTTATTACGTCTATTCAGCTTTTACCGGTAAATGGTTACTGCAGCATTTTATAAGATACGCAGTTAGTGTTCGCTAAAAGCCTGGGAATAAAAACAATTTCGGACTTTAACAAATCCAATAGGATTAACTGGTCAAACTTGGAATGGACTAGCTAACGCAGGATTTGACCGTAACGTATACAATATTATATTATATTATATACTATCGTATATAAATTAATTATTTTTCTTCGACCTCGTCTATTTGGTGGTTCATCTCTAACTAAATTTGTATTCTTGCAATTTATTTCACAATAACCAATTTAATGTTCCAACTGCAGTACAAAAATATAAATCAACATCCTTATTATTTTCCGTTTGAATTTCGTTCATATCGTTTAGCTCAGAAAATTACACGTAAATATTATTACATACCTACAACGCCGTTATATATTTTACACACACACACACACACACACACACACATTATATGTATATATGCAGTATTGCCTATGTGATTGCAATCATAAAAACATAATTTGTAATGAAACTAGAATATACATACGAGTGCACACCGTGAACTATATTCGATGCCCGGTGTAAGTACATCAAAATAATATGTCAGTAGTGATTATTTTATTGGTATCGTGGAAGACTTCACAGCGCCATCCACCGTCCATATTTGCGCCGAAATTGTACGGCAACTAAAAATGATAGTTTTTGTAAAATATTATTCCGAACAGTCAATGTAAATATTATTTGCTTACGCTGGACGATGGATGACTACCATGTTCACTGTAAAATGTATAAATATTATACTTACTATGCGGGTGAAATGAAACATTTTTTCAATCGTAAGGTTTAATCAAACTGAAACATTGTGAATTGAAACGGATGACGTTATTCAACATGATCAATAATAAGTAATAACTATTGAGTTTATGTACTTTTAATAATGAATAAACATTCAATATATTATCAATTTGCGTCATTTGCGATCGTGTTCGTTAAAACTATACAAAGCTTAGTATTTCCGAACGGTTCTGGAAATATTATCAGTCGATTATTGAGTTAAAAAATACATTATATTATAAAATTTGGGCCAGCTTCAAAAACGCAAAATAACTGCTATCGTATAAAAAAAATCTAGAATAATTTTCAAATGTTTCAATATTATAATAATAATTTGACGATGGCGCTTTTTTCGCATGATTCGTTCAAAATATACTCTCAGTACTACGTGTACAAAACTTAAACAAATAAAACACGCATGTCTTGTGTCCGTATCAGTATGCAATAATACACTATGAATACACCTATGTTATAATATAAGGGATACTTAACAAATTGTAATTTATTCGATCGAAATTCGCCAAAAATAATGCGCATTAGGGTTAAACACGGAGAATGTTCACGTCATAAAACGGTGCTCACAAGTCACCTGCATTATAAATTATAATAATTAATACGTGTAGCGCGTTTGTCACCGTTATCGCGTGCAACAATTAGTATATATATATATATATATATATATATATATATTAATATACAGTGGTGGATCCATGGATGATGAAGTATAATAATATTGTTTTCAAAATCGGAAAGATTTACTCTTCTCGTCGTTGTTTATACGCGCGTTTCGTTTTCTCCATACGGCGGCGGCGTATTGTGTCGGGCATGGCCGTTTTCGACCAAAAACGTACCATTCCCTTTTCAGCCGATCAAAAAGTTTAATATATGCAATATGAATGAAACTTAGAAGTGTTCACTTGCCAAATGTTACTCAAGATCGATCAATTCGAGAGAGAAAATCGAAAAATGAAAAATATATTATGGATTATCAAAACGTATTAAAATAGCTATGCTCTATTATTACTTAATAGTAAATATTTGTAAACTTTTATATTTCTAGGTATGATTTTGTTAAGTTGGTTTCAAATAATTACTTGAAAAAGTAGTGATCCAGCAACCTAACCTAAACAGTACTAACAAAAATCAGTAAGTAAATAAAACGAGTACCTATAATGACAGGAATTGTATAATAATATACTTTTCTTTATTTTATTGACAACATTTATATACTTTTATAATTATTAGTAGGTATTCATTTCTATATTTTATACACTTATATATTTGTTAATATTCTATAATATTTATAACATAAAAACTTATATTTAATAATTATAAACAAAAATTATACACTTTTATAAATATTATTAGGTACCTATTTTAGCATTTATTTATACATCACGTTTTAGTGTTTTTTACTAATTTTCTATAATATGTATAACATAAAGACTTATAATTATTATTTAATAATTTTCGATAGGTGTATTAAACTTTTTGTTTTGGTCAAAAAGTGAATCGGCCGAAAAGGGAATGGTACAATTTCGGTCGAAAAGTGTCTCGCCCATCGTGTCGCGGTGTCTCGTGCGAGGGTGCGAAAGTCATGGGCGCAATGTTCATCGGACCGACCGCCACCGTACGTATACATACGTATTATATTATAATGTACAACAAAACCGTGTTCACCAGCCCGCATACGTAAGTACACTGGGTACACGGGGTGGGTAATAACGGGCGGGTATGTCGCGTGCGCTGCACGTCATTGTTCAACTGCACGATTCTCACGTGCGCGCGCCATTTGGATATTATTTCTGGTCCAGGGGGTTTCGAAAAGCCCAGTCGGTATACATCACGACGATGTCATACGCAACGGCGCAGCAAAGGGTATTACATTGTTATATGTACGTACATAGTTATAATGGACAATAACAGTAATAGTGTCGCGCTGTGCCGGGCGCACAGGTGTGGGAGAACGGGGGAGGCAGTTCTCCGAGGGAAATGCGTCCTCGCGCGCGCCCCCATGTGTTTTATCATCGCGCTAATGGTCAAAGGCAAAAAGAAAACAAACGGTATTATCGCAACACGACGATTTTTGCCATTTCGCGCGTTATTGTGTTGTTTCTGTCTCCGGTGAATGGCGAGCTTTTATTTTTTCTGCTCTTTTTTTTTTTTCCACCCGCTCGACACACTCGGGTGTGTAATCCATCGGTGTAATTACATTATCTCGCGGTCCCCGTCTTATTTCCCCCCACGTACTTCGACCGCACCGCAACTGCGTGCAGCCTTCATCTGCTGGTTATTTTATTATTATCGCTGTACATTTTTCGGCCGGAGGCCTAACGATGATTTACGACTCGGATTCGCCACCATCGTCGTGACGGCATACCCGCCGTGGGCGACCGCCAATGCATTATTATTATTATTATTATTATTGTATTATTTTGCGTCCAAAAGGAAAGACGATTATTATTACCGTCGTGTTACTGTGCTCCAGGTTATGTTGTTGTACTATTACAGTTATTAATTCTGTCATTGTTCTATTATACTGTGCAGACCAAAGGGAAGAGTTGCCTTTAGCGCATAGTGACTAGTAGGTACCGTACAGCACCCGTCGATTTATATTACCCTGTTGAAACAACTGTTTAATTTTTGTGTAAAACATTTATGTAAAATAATTAAAAGAATACAAACATTTTTTATATACGTATTTTTATGACATAAATAATTTGTAGTTAGTATTTAACTTTCAGGCAAGATTTTTTTTCCCCCCTTTCGCGAGAACTTACTAGTCTGAAAACATAATATTATTCTGATGTACAAAATGTTAAATTAAAATAGTATTTTTGGCTTTTTCAATTTCAACGTTGTGCCACACTGAAAAGTTTATACTTCAATGTCGTTTTTAAGTCATTTGAATCCAAGGTACGCTTTAAAAGTTCAGAGGCAGTGTAAAAAAATAACATTGAAAAATAAAAGTTTTCGATTTACGAGTGTCATTGCAAGGATCACTGGTTCGAACAACTCGTATTCTATCAATAAATTATTTTATATAATCGTAGTCTTGAGTCATAACCGACGATCGAACGTTACGCCACCCTTATCGATGCCACGTCTGTCAAATTATTATCCATCATCACGTACCGTTTTTAGCACGTTTTATTAATTTCGCCATGTCTGTCGTTAATCGACACACTGCTGCAAATGGCACGCGCCATTATAGATTTGATTTTCGAATGCTCGTCGCCATAAATTACGGTTCGTCTTCGTCTTCGTCTCTATATTATAATATTGCTGGTATTACTATCGAAATCATTATAGTACATGGGAATTATCATCCCACTGAAATATTTGTTTCTGTATAGGTTCACCGATTTCACAGGAACCCTGTTCGCGTTTTAGGCACGTCGTGGGTCTACAATGCGTATTCGCGGAAATATCACTTCCGTAGTTGAACACACAACGATTCAACCCACGCACGGGTGCATTGAAACCGTTCGAGCTGGCAATCACCGGTTTGCACGTCTTTTATATTGAGGTTTTGTGGCCCCAGTCGGTTATGATAATATTTTGTTCATTATAAAATTTGGTAGTGGATTTTAGAATACAATTGACATAATGTTACCGTCTTATGAGATTTTATTATATGCAATTTTTTATTCGAAGAGATTTAATTTAAGATCTCATGGTGATGGAACAATAACATTAAGTTTTCAGAAAGATAATATAATACCCTCCAACATCCTACGATCATCAGATCTATTTTTGCGATCACGGCATGAATTGACTAAATAGAAATTGTTAATGTTGAAAGCAAAATAAAATTTTTCAAAAAATTATTTTTAATAAAATTGAAAATTCACCACTACGATCACTACTAAGTTATGCAAGATCTTATTTATGAAGAGAAAAATTATTTTAAATCTTACTTAAATAATAATATTATAATATTTTTAAGGGTATTTTTAAGTAAGAAAATAATTTCGGAAATAAAATACTGCGAAAAAATTTATATTGATAAAGTTAGAAATTTATTTATATGAAATCAATAATGCTAATTATATGCAATCATACAATATGAGTACACTATTAAGTAATTTGTCAACTCAATTGTATAAACAATTGCATTTTTGGGATCATGATATTATATATAATGTTTAATGATAATATTTTTAGTGGTTCGTAGTGCAGTCATGCAAATATAAATTTGAAATGTTGTCTCTTTAATAGATTTTCCCAGAAGGCTTGTGTATACAAATCACCGGTTGGCCCACAACCTATCTAATCCACCATAAGTATTCAACAGCGCTTCGTGCATTATTCAGAGCTCATCCGCCAGTATTTCGAAAAATTTGCAATCGAGTGTTCTTCAGTTATTCGGGAGCTGCAACCCATTGGCTTTGAATGGTAATTTTTTTTTTTTTTTTTTTTTTTTATCGAACATCACGCAAAATTTCTAAAATAACTAAATTAACTGTGTCGTAAGGCAAGTCACAAAGTGAGCCGTCCGCTATATTGCAATTGTCAAAAATCCAACTTGAGTTCTCATCATTACCTGCTATGGTATTCATATAGATTTTAAAACTTGAGTTTCATCATACGTGGCTCTTTGGTAATTATTGACGGAGTAATGCAAACATTGCAAACGAGCATAATATATAGTGAAACGTTTGTTCGAAACGCTATCTTTGTCGTGAAAATTCACCAACTTTAGTTTTGTTACGCAAAATATTTGATATTTGGACGTAAATATATTTCTCAGCCATTATATTAACACAATAACTAGTTTTTCGTCTGCTAATGTCTTACACACTTTTTATAATTATTTTAGTTGCAATTTTCTATTACGTTATCGTCGTGCGTATTTCAATTCAAACATATATTTAGGGTAAAGTACCGGACCCAACACTAAAAGTATTCCAAGACTCGATTCAATGTCGCCCAGCATTTCTGGGGAAGAACATTATAATATTATGGTTATCAAAACTTTCAAAATCTACTTCTCGTTTAACAGCCCCGGGATCGTGGTACTGGTCTGGGCCATAGATTTTGCGCGCAATCTATCAACGTTCCCTTAAGTCTAATACCACGTTTCGCACGTCTTAGTGATCATTATACGCACATCCGACTACGGTCCGTGTTTTAGACGGACTCTTAATCCGCACGCGCGATAAATTGCATAAAGTAGGGCCGCATAAGTTCTATAGGATTTTCGCCCGAACCGACCTAAACCCTATTTGGACTCCGACACGCTCGTAAACACCTTGAACATCCCTAATTTATAAAACCACCTATAAACGCCTAGCCGAAAGGTCTCGTAAAACGCAACATCCAAACTAACCCTGATGAAAATATACTATAAATATAACCAATCATGGGGGTAATCAAACACACAGGATTTTTAATTTTTAATTTATTATTTTTTGTTGTGTTTTAACACAAGTTTTCGCGTACGTATTACTGTTATATTTCCGTGGACGTCTATGAATATAATACTGTTGTAATTGACTTTTTCAAACGTTATCGCATATTATATGATCAGTTTATACTTTTACTTCTCCGGGTTACCTCTGAGTATGAACTAAAATGTAAGGGGATTACATTCCGAACGGATAAAGTGTATTATGTAATTTCCCATTTGTAATCAGCACTGCAAACACCTCGATCCAAAAAGTACATTGGGTTCTTGTTTTTTTAAATATTTACTACGTAGCACAAAGCAATACCCAAGGCATCCCCGTGCACTTGATTTTTAATTAGTGTTTACTTTCAAAGTTCTTTAATATACGTATGGATTTTCTTTCGAGTTATTAAAAGCTGTTTCGCGTTGTTTACTCCGAATCCACTTTTTTACTCAATATTTTACTAAGCCGGGTAACCTTTTGATCTGACGTAAGCACGATAGCAATTTAACCGATTTTTCCGAAAGGCAATTTTATTTTATTTTTTTTTTTCTGGGCTGATTTTTCCACTCTCTGTTTTAATAGCGTGGCTCCAGTCTGGAAAAAAACCTCTTTCATAAAATATACATGTAAAAATTTAACTTGGTATGTTGCGTACACATGCATAAGTATATACGCATACACCCATATATAAATAAACTTAAGTATTCTAGCTCACTTCACCATGGCACGTTGTAAAATGTTATTATTATAATATCCATTTTTTTAGTAATTCTCTTGAGTTTACTTCAACTCGCAAACCATTTCAAAGTGTATATGTACTAAAAGTAGATATACCCTCGCATCATCGATTTCTCTAAATTATGAGATGATAGGTTCTTGAAATATTTTTAGAGCCATGAAAATAGTAACCGTCTTAAAAAGAAAAAAATAAACCAAATTTACTACTGAGACTTGATACTGTACAAATATTACTCACCTGTGCGTTATGTATAATTCAAGCTTCACGTAAGAAATCCTTTATTATAGGTACTTAAAATCAAATAAACTATAATATTTTTACTATCTGCAGAAACTAGGGCTCATAATAAAATCGAACTCTGATATTCGATTTATATGTATAATAATTTATTACCTGTACAAAATGTATTGATTTTCTTATTCACCTTGTTAGTTTTATTTCCTTCAACTATTCGTGTATCGATCCAATGAGAAATAACGTACCACACTGTGATGATAACACATAATATTTCTCTGCTTCTTAAGCAAAAAAAAAAAAGCTCAATCTTTTATGTATCGTTGGATAATTATTTTTACCCCTCAGAATAAACGTTTCCAGAAAACCTCTAAGCCATTGTAATTTTTAATATAAAATTTCCAAACGTATTGCATTTAATTTTAGATTTTTCATAAAACAAAGAATGTATTGGTCTTACCATAATGTATTTTCTCTTATTTATTTATTTTTATTTTTATTTATTTATTTATTTTTTTTTTTTTTTGAGGGGGATTAGTTTATTGACTAGATTTCTTTCAAAATTATTACTCCAATACATACAAATCTAGTAATTTTTTGATAAAAAACGTTGGCTAGTAGGTACCTTGGGTGGATCATTTTTGAATTTCTTAAAATTGTTTTGAATAGTTGAGAAAAACAGTGTAAAAATATTGCTAAAAATTAGATTACGATAAAAGTTAATTGATTGTTATTTTGGCTGTCGTAGCAACTCGAAACGTTTACTAATTTTTGAAATATTAAATATTTTAATTAAATATGACGTGTTGTTTATAAGCACATGCAATTTTCTACAAATTCACCTGATCTATTTCACTCAGAATTATTTTTCGAGAACAATAGAAGATATTGGTTTATTGGTTTCATGTTTATAAGACCAACATAGCAGTATCATTCGTTAAGTGCTGTATTTCATCCTACCTAAAAGTATCGTCCTTTATATATATATATATATATCATTTTAGTTCAATATAATAAAGAAGTCTATATACGATTGTTTTTCAAGACCGTTTTATTTTATTGAAATTTGACTTAATCATACTTCAAAAGCGCGAATCAAATCAATAAGAACATTATTTTAATAATGCATCACCAATATCTTAATTATTATTATTTTCATACCACGTAGTTAATGTTTGTTCTTATTGATGATATTATTATTAATTGTTATTTTTTCTTTTCTTTGTATTTTTATTTCATTCACAATTGAAAAGTGAAACGTTTTGGTCCTCTTATACCTACTTTCTATTAATTCTGGTTTATTTTACAGCTTGGCAATGTTCGACAAATTTTTCCTGCATAACATCTTCTTAGTAGATTCTTTTGAACCTTTTTATTTGAATTTCTCCGAGAAAATTGTATTTTTAAACGTTTTTTCTCACACTGACCCAATTTTCATGACTAGATGCCTACATTAATTTTAGTGAAATCGTTTCTTCCAAAAAAAAAAAAAAATTGGTTTCGTCTTTTTTGACAAAACATAAAATGATCGAAAGCATATCAAGAGTGTTATAGATCAATTAGATATTTTATTCAAGTTAATAATTATAATACTTATAACTTATAAGTTTAATCTTGAGCACATAAAAATAATTGCCTAAATAATATTGAGATATGTGTAAAAATATTTTTTATTTTCACTTACAAATAATAATAATAATTACATTAAAAATAAATATAATTTTAAAAACAATTAAATTGTAAAACTAAATAATCATTACTAACAAATTATTAAACGTTAATTTAACCGTAACCAAACAGAATACCCCTCGATCAGAATAAGTACATTATATCAAAATATAACGTAAAATACAGCAGGTACAATATAATATTCCTTGATTTAATTTTTCTCGAGGCAAAATAACTTTAAAGCGCTTCCAAGACATGCAAAAATCGTTTTGTCTTTTAATCCATCAAGTCAAAGCAATTTGAAAGAACGCAGTGACTCGCTCATTTTTAAATTGACTGTCCATCACATGGGAAGAAATTCAGTTATTTAAATTTCCATCACCTGTACAGCTGTGATGCTGTAAAAGTATACTGAAATGCTCATATAGTGTATTGTAATACGTAGGCAGTAGGTCAATTATCCATCATTTTAGTATAATTTGACTTGTTGAGCTTCGCGTGTTTAAATTACAGTGAATTCAATAATGTTGTACGTATTGTCTTGAAAAATTTGTTACGTTTCTTTAATATTTTTTTCGTTTTTTGCTTAACATTAGTGTTTGTATTAAATTTGTGTATTCCAAAGCAACTTTATGTTATATTGAAATACGATTGTTGCACAACATATATTAGATAAACATCAACTACTGCTGAATATAAATAAAAGTTCAGTCAACACATATTATTGCATATTGCTAATAATACAGACCCATAAGTATAAAATGTACAACTACCAACCGGTAATATTTATTAAACAATGTTAGTTTAAAATGTATTATATCGATGCCGACCGGAAAATATACGGTAAATAATCGCATTTGTGTTTATTCCCTTAGTTGTGAGTTCCAGAGGTTCTTAAAACACTTTTTTGTCGACATTTATGTAGCATAATACGGTTAATTCATTTCGAATATTTTATGATAACAAATTTATAACAATTCAATACATTATAATTTAAAATAGTATACCTATTTTCGTTAATTTCTTTCGAACATTTTCCTATACCTCTAATCGACATTTTAATAATGCTCACAATATAGTACAATCGCCACACAATTCAATGCATATCTTGCAATAATGTTATTAGGTACCTGTACTGTTGGTTTGGTAAGTTATTTAATAATGATAAAAATATTATAAAAATAAACCACAGACAATAATATTCGTGCGTAAGCATACAAACACGTAGCATAATATAAGTAGTAAATACTTATACGTCGTAATTTGCTCAACATTTCTGGTATTGAGAACATATTTAATTGCATTATTGCAATCATAAATGGGTCTTCTGGTCGGTAAAAAAAAATTTGTAAATAATATTGAATTTCTGATCGAATTACATACAGTTTGTTTTGCAGATGTCTACTCTTTTATATATTACAAATAATATAGACAATATAAAATTCTTAACACGAACGTATGTTTCCAATAGTTTCAAGAAGCTAGTATAAAAATATTATACAATATAAAGTTATATTGAGTATTTCTAAATCGATTCAAAATTATGAACTGAATGCCTGTGCGTATTATAATTATCTAATCAATAGTAAGAAATGTTTGTGTTTTGTTTTATTTTTAAAAGTTTTACAATTTATATTAAAAAAGAAAAATAAATGTAATATTTGTTTTATACGAGTATATCATAATTGGATTGGGTGATCTATTTATTATACTCATGGGCAATACCGAGCATCTAAATAGTATTATAAATAATGATTAATTTTTTACCTAAATAATACTATAAGATAAAACAACACTAAGTGGCACTTAGCGGTTCTCGATTTTACTGTTTTCTTTACTTCTTAGTTCAAAACGTATCAATTCGAACAGTTTCGATTTCGGTACTTTTACACGATATTTAGAGGTTACGATGAAAAACGAGCACGCATCACAGTCCGTACACGGTTCACGAGCTTAACAACTGTATTATAATAATACACATTATACGAGAATGGAGAATGTGTAGGTCGTCTGTGATGATTAAAGGATAATATTATGTTATACCGTTCGGTTTGGCGGGTGCACGCCGGTTGGATCGATCTGATATAAAATGCGATTACGCGTTTTAGGCAAGTAATGCGAACGTAGGCAGTAGGCATCCCTTCACCCGTTGTCTACATAATAACAATAAAGAAATAATAAGTAATAACTAATATAACACTTGCCACTATGGAGTACTCGGTAAATAATTATACAATAATTGAATAATATGGGCCAGCATGTATTCCCTATGGAAATATCTTCGTAAAATATGATAATATTTTATCAAATTTTTTTAGTAAAATTTATTTTTAGGGACAAAATTAAAAACGTAATATCAAATTTTAATTTGCATTCGTCGTCTAGCCTAGAAAAAAAAATCATCTATTTATGATTTTAATAACTCAGTCAGAATTATGTAGGTATACCATGATTATTTAAATAACAGAAACTTTAGAATATTAGTTATATACCGACAGAAATGTTTAAAATGTTTTTACTATTCTTAATTGAAGAAACCCATATGAATGCGACGCGCAGGATGAGATAAAAAATATCTAATTTATAATAATTTAATTCCTTAGCCATTATTATGCCTAACGTTACGCCGTTTCGTACGTTACCTACGGAGCTCCTTCATTTTAACATTTATATATTATTATAATAGGTATCAGAATATCAAAGTCCGTGAAACGAATAATTGGACTGTCAATAAATTGCGATGCTTTAAAATTTTAATTTACCTACGTCCTACCTAACAACTTCAAACAGGTTCTGTTTTGAAATTTTATTTTAATGAAAAATTTAAAAGTCATTTTCATAAGCTTGTTATTAAGGCCTTAAGGGATAAAAATACGAGTTTGATATTTTGATATTACGTTTTGCCCCTACTAAAATATTACACGAAAACAAAAACATAAAATTGTAAAAATAACTAATATAACATTACAGATATAAGCCGCTTGTAAACCGATGAATACGGCTGCTGTCTGGATTAACAGTATATTCGCAAGCACATCGCTCGCCCATCGGTTTATAATATTGAAAATTATATAACGCCCAACTTCAGTACGGAACCAATAACGTATCGAGTGTTGCGGCACAGTGCATGTGTTCGACGATTCGAGTGTATAATAATGTGCGCGATTACATGGTCAAGTACGTAAGTTCACGGTTTTCGGTCACCGATACAATATACGTATCCCAAAATACAGAAACGGCCTGGTTCTCGAGAAGAATACAAAACATTAAAATATGTACGTATATTTGAAAGAACATTGCCTTTTCAGTTGAATGCGATAAATTTAATTTTAAACAATTTCTGAATCTATTTAATACGACGATAATAATATTTGCCTGCCCCGTTTGCACAAAAACATGCATTGGTATCGATATTAAATTCGATAATGTGGACAAGATCCTTTTGTAGAATATTGGACATGTGTCCTTTGTGTATTAACTGATAAGCAATATTCAAAGATATTATTATTATTATTATTATTATTATTTATCACGTTTTTCCGCAACGGTCGCGACATTTCCGAATGGAATCTTTGACGAAATACGCTCTTGCACCGCAAATCGTGATACATAATATTATTATTCTACCGATGTACAGTGCGAATGCCTGATGATAAAAGTGATGTTCGTGAACGCGTACGGATAAAATGGGAGCGTTATTATTACGGCATGTTTAACGAATTAAAAAATAAATAAATACGTATAGCAATGTAGTGTTATGTGCTTTCAAATTCTTTTTTTTTCTCTTTTCCAATGTATTTCCGATTAATATTTTGATCAATGATCGATACTAATTTTTCCCGTTAAAATTATAATAATACACAGGAAACATATTTACAATGTATTGTAGTTCTTAATTAATTAATGATTAACAGTTTTGATAAACGTAATATTATTGTATTGTAAAGTTATAAGTGGAAAATATTAATAATTGCGATTATAATGATATCAATGAGTGCGAAATTAAACAACACTTGTTTACAGTAAACCATACTGGAAATGGCGCATAAATGTTTCTTTATGATATTATAGGTACATACTGCAATATCAGTTTCAATAACCAATACACACTTTCCCCAAGTTGATTTGGTTATTGTACACAATGCTACCCAGCAAGCATTATAAAATTTTCCCTACTTCACAGAAATCGATCAATGGGTATAGCTGTGCACGGACGATGTGAACAATTATTTCTTACGTTGCCATATTATTATTGGCTAGGGTAATGCAAAACCCAAGGTTTAACTGCGGAGATTATCCGAAGCTACGACAAAGGTGGGTCTAGGGATGGGAAGGGGGCATGGAGAACAAGTACCACTCCGTAACCAACAAAAGTACCTAATAATTTTAAATGTATTATATTATATGTATAATAACATTATAAATAGTTGATATGAAGATAAAATTGAAATATCCAATTATACATACCATATATATATATATTATTACAATATAAAATAAATATGATAAAAATTAAATAATACATGGTTTTTTTATCACAATAAAAATAAACAAATAATTATTGTTAGCACGAATAATATCTAATATACGAATAAATTCAATATCCGCGCATAACGTTATTCCCGCTGACCGCATTGGTAGATAGTTATATATTTATATTATTTCAAAATACCTAATCGTAATCGATCGATAATAAGCTACACAATACTCGAAATCAAATGATTCATTAGATAATTTCCGAAATGTTTACAATATCAGTCCAACATCTAAATTCTAAAAATATCATCTCTTAATTTTTTTTATTGATATTGAAAAAACAATACTAATATAGGTTAATTGATTTTAATTTCTGAACATTTATTGAGCTTAAGGGAGGGGGATTTAAGGGTAAGCAGTTTAATTTTACATACTATGGTAAGTCTTCTACCTGTAAGTAGATTCTAGATCCGCCCTTGAGCTAAAATGGTATTGAATGAAGATTTCCTAGTATATTTTATCTCTTTTTAATATTATAATGATGTTATCGCGAATAAAAGCTCATTCTAGTGAACAAAGTTATTATTCAGATAACTAGATGAACTCTTTATTAAAATGTAAGAGTGAAATGAGGAAATATAAAGTTCAAAAAATAAATCATTAATTTTAAATACTCATTATTATTTACAAGTCTAATTCTTATTGACACAAAATAATAGGCACACAATGTTGTGTCTGCAGTGAGTTTGTTTGGATATTATATGATACACTAGCAGACTGCATTTTAAATTTAAAAGCGAAAACCTATAAAATGACATATGGCAATGAATAAAGGGAAATCCAAATTAAAGTTTTAAAATTTTACACTTTGATATGTGAATTGAACTTTGTACACAGAAAACTGCGTCATAGGTATAAGAAATAAAGTAAAGTTAATTCCCTGTACCAATTTACATTCCGATTTATTATATTATAAACTCGAATTACCAACTTTAAAATATTTATTTCATTATTCGGTCGTATTTCACTGTAATTTTTACTTGAAAAAAGTTTTCCAAGAATTTTTTCACACACTTTTTGTGTTGTAAATTTAATGATTACTAATCTTTTCGAGCTTTGAATTTATTCGTACAAAGCAAATAATAATCATTAGTAAACATCTTAATATATTTTATAGTGTGGGAATTGCATGGTTACAACAAGAGTGATCGTCGTTATCGACACGTTTGTCCTTCGACCCAAAAAGTTCCACCAAGGAATGCTTTTTTTCTATTCTTATTTTCTTTCTTATAAAAATCGCTGTGTGAAATCGATAAGGAAAATAACCATGTAAAATCATTTGAAATGTTTCTCAAAATGATATTAGATAGTATGTCTTATTATCCCGAGAGTAAATCATAACCAAAAATTCGCCCACAAGCCAATTATTTATCAGTTGTTCAGACGTTAAACTGTTGCTTGAACCGTATTCCGGACACAGCCTCGAGAACGTTGTTGAGGCGCATTTACTCCGATTCTGGTGAAGCTGAGTTCCCGTCATAACAGCACACACACACACACACACACACACACACACACACACACGCACGCACGCACACGCACACGCACGCACACGCACGCACACGCACACGCACACGCATGCACGCACACAAACACGAATACACGAAATCTACCAGATATCGTTAAGAGTTTAAGGTCTGTGCGAACGGGGTGGGTGTGTGGCGGTGGTTAAAGGGACGTCGAAGTGCGTACGATCGTAGGGATTTGCGGTGCAATCGGTTACGCGAATGATTGGTTTGCCTTCGAGATCCCTGGACCACCGCGCCACCGAAATGGATCTTCTCCGCGCAATGATATATTATAATAATACATGTACAAATATATTATATACGCGAATATTCAAGACACGAGACCAATGCCTCCGGACGTGTGCTGCTGTGTGGTTAACCGCAACGGTGTTCACGTGGTTACCTCGGATGCGCGATGGACGTTAGCTGCAGTGCATCGGCGGACGGCGTGAAAAGTCGGATCCGTAGCGCGAGCCTATATAATATATTATTATGTGTATGCACGCGGTATGGAAATAAATCGACGGCGGCGTCGTAGCGCGGGATGGCCAGGTCTCTGCGGATCACGGTTTTGTTTTAATTGTTTCTTGTTTCCCTCCCCCCCCACCTCCCCCCATTTACACAACGTAATAATATTGCTTTTCATCCTCATTCGGGAAACGGTGATTTTAAAATAACCAAACGCAGAGTTTGATCGTAATCCATCTCCGAGCTCGTAGATCATATTATGTTTTACGACCTATAACTATTGAATGAATATCAATTAATAATTAATAATGATAAAACCGACTGGATGCGCTGATCTTCCTACTATGTTTTTTTGCTTTGCACGCTCGAACTACGTGAGGTGGTAATACAGATGTGAAGGGTTATGGGAAGTTTGGGTAGTGGCGTGCTTCATATTCGTCCTGTAGAACGTAGGACGTCCGTAACAGTGCATTGCACCCATGTGGATTTGAAAGCGATTCATTATCCATCCGCTATACGTTTGAAGAATACAACAGTTTTTTCGGGCTTTAAGGGTTGAAGTGCTTACATTACAGCCGTCGAAGATAATTTATCTCTGTGTAAGTTGTCACGTCAATACAATAAACATGATATTCGGTAACGCAACATTATGATTCTTTGATATTTTGCAAAATTGACTTGTAAAAATAAATAATAAGCCTCATGGATATCATATTATACCAATCCGCAGACGGCTGCAATATAATATATAATAATATCTACAGCTAAATGTTTTTTCTTCAATGGTCTCCTTGGAATTATTGAACAATTATCTTTTGATGATCAACGATTTCCTTTTCATAGTGCGGGCTTAGTAATATTTTTCATTGCGCTGCCGGATCAAACTTAAAAACATTGTTAACATAAAATGAATAAATGAAAAATAAAAAAAACAATAAATAAATAAAATAAGTTAAATCATTTGACGATTCGAGACTTTAATAAGACTATTACTTTTGGTGCTTTGCGTTTTGTCCAACCGTTCAATTTTTCATTAATTTCTCGTTTACCCGTACAGCTGTGCAAAATAATATTCGATTCTTAATTATTATTCTATTCCGTTTGCAATATTGTTTATTAAGAATTTGATATTCTCTAAAATGTAATTCATACCATAACAAACAATACAAGTGTTATTGATTTTATAAGAATGTAACACAAAATAGAATTTAATACGCACTACCGAGGACAGAAATTGCTCGGAAATATTATTATATTAAAAGTAAGCGATTCGATTCCCCGGTCCCAGTCATCTCACACGTTATATTATAATATTATATGGTCATAATAATTCATAATCAACAATGTTGTGACTTGGAAATCAACACGTGTCCCCAGAATGAGGTCAAACATGCGTGGTCGTTATTTTTTTTATTTATCCGATTTTACTGCGTGGCTCACAGCCCACAGTTCGAAGGACTCGAGAGCCGAAAACTGAAACAAATGAAGTTACAATAGTACCGAACACAACGGTTCGGTCAGGCCGACTAACGTATTGTACATCGTTTTATATCGCCAAGCACTCGTCAAGTGAAATTGAATTAGGTATGCAACGCAGTTTTGATTTATGGAATGTGCAAAAGATTTTCTTTCATTAACAGAAATTAAAATGAATAACTTTAAATAAAAATAAGAATAAAATTTGTATATATTTTGATATCGATCAACTATAATTATATCAATAAAATATGCAGTGGGCAATATGATAATATATTTATAAATAAAATTAAACGGGAAATAAGTCAACGACGCGTTTTTAAGATAAACATTCATCTGCAGGAAACAATCAACTACAACCATATTATATGAAAATAATATAAAATAACTTTGAATTCAACAATAATTTGGTGGTATATTAAATGAAATAAAAACGTCACCGTTGACAGAAAAATATTGATAAAATAATAAATTATTTAAAATATGTACCTAAAAGTATAAAATGAAAGAAATACATCCTAAAACCAAACAAAAAAAAAAAACACTCAAAATATGTTTTATACTTATGTGCAAAATAAAATTTAAAAACAAACTTTGTTTTAACATGAAACATGTTTGTTTCTTACTCTGCCATTTTTGTGATTGTGCAAAACAAATATGCAAATGCTACAACTCCTCTGCCCTACTTATTATTATCGTGACTTTTAGCATTAAAACGTGAGATTTATAAACCTAATGGAACTTTTGATTCCAAGAGAGTATATTAAGATGTAGGTATAACATACATAACCATTATTGCACGTGTACATTCTATGCAGTATACCTATATAAGATTATATATATTATGCAAAGGCGAGACAAATCTTTTAATGTCTATAGGGGATTTAGATCTGAATAATAACACGTTTTGTTTTCTTGCTCTTGTGTAATATTATTATCCTTCTTATTATTTATTATTATTATTATTATAATATGAATTTATTATACAAACTTTACGTGGAGTATTTGGGCTGATTTTCATCCCAAGATTTCGCCAACTGAAGTTGCACTGCAGAGTTTCAATAAAGTCCGGAACCGTTTGGATTCATTTGGAGTGTATGATGCAGTGATAACCGATTGTTTTGTCGTTCAGCCCTATACAGGATGTGTCTGGTGAGTACTGAATACGAATAACACCCACTCGTGATTATCCAAGAACACCAAGATGTGTGTTAAAATAAACTCGACGACTATTGAATCCCGGGGGGAATGAAGAGAATAATTTTGAACTGTCGAATCGGTAAGATAACTATTAAATATTTCAAGGAGATCCTTTCGAATTATTTACAATTTCAATTCGGTAGTTTTGACTCGTCGACATGACACTGCACTCTAATGACATGGAGGGTCTGCAGCAGTCGTAACCACAAGATACGACGAGAACGATGGTACCATTGGCCACTGAAAGTGAATTGGATAAGCCAAATAATATTACATACGTAATCATTGACTGAAAATTAACAATAAATTATAAATACATTAAAAAAGTTCAACTTATTATCACCAAAACATGAATGGTATTTTACAAAATCCAACCAATGGGTATTACCTATAAATGTAATACAATGGTTTGTAAAATAATGTAATAATATATTCGTACCTTGATCTTTGGTAACTTGAAAATCTATCAAGGTCCTTCTAATGTATGTAAAATAATATCTGGGTAATCATAATTCTAATATTTTACTCCTTAACTTTGAGCAGTCTTTTAGATTCTGAACGGAGTGATGGAATCTATTGATTTTACAATGATGTGTGTTTGTTTTTTATTTTTTTGATTTTTGTGTCTGAGGACACGATTTTTGGTAGTAAAAATGCTTCGATTTTCTTAAACAGCAACTTTTCTGAAAGTAAAGTGAATGTAGATGGTACTTGGGCATGTCAAAAATCCCACTTTTTCAATATTTTTTGAATGCGTCGAAAAAAACGATTAAAAATTACAAAAAAAAACAGGAAATTTTATGCAAAATTACGTTTTTACAAAATACATTTATTTAAAATGCTCTTACTCAAAAACGAAAAACCGCAACAACTAGAAATTTTCACCAAATCTTTATATTAACGTTCTCTATACATGGTTAAATTTTCAAAGTATTTTGACAAATTTTGACTAATTTATAGACAATTTAAATTTTCGATTATTGTAAAAAATATTTTTAAACATCTATAAAATTTAATTAGCTGACCGAAAACTCTTGAAAAATTAATGTAAGGTTTATAATAAGTTACACTTATCGTAACTAAAAAATATTGGAGATTGTTTCACTCAAATTTTTTTATAAGCCCATAAATTTCAAATTTGTATAAAATGTGTCAAAATCACGATAATTTGCAAGTTATTTTGTAGATAAAAATTCATAAAATTCATTCTGTTAATACTTAAGGTTTAAAATTTTTGACCCTAGGTTATCCATAAGCTACTTTTCAAAAATCTATAAAAAAATTTCTACCGTACTTTAAGAAAAAAATTTTATGACCGTTTGAAATTTAAATTTTTACGAAATTGTATACTATTGCATTATATTTCAATTTAAATATAAAATACTATATTATTATATACCTATTTTAGACCAACATATTAACTCCGTTCAGAATCGTTATTCGTATAGAATGATACCTATCATTGCATTCAAATTTAACAAATCCATTGTAATAATGATCTATCCTATAAACGAGGTGCATTCCCCCCCCCCAACTGTACAGCAGAGCGAGGCCCATCCGGTTCTTTTTTTCTTTGTTTTTATTATAAAATTTTCCTGACTAAAGTCAACTAAACTTAGTGTTTACGGTTTTGTTGTTTTTTTTTTTTTTGGCGTTTGGTGTTGATTATAATACAAAAATGTACAATATAATACATAGTATAGGTTAAACAATAGTTGTATACATAGTAATTTGATACTGAGGGGGTTTTAGTAGATATGTAAGAGAAGTATGATTATATTTATATAATATGATAATAGTGATTATAATATAATAAAATAAAATAGTATTATATAATATGTAATAGCAAGCAATCACAACAGTTTTTTCGCTTATTTCTTATAAATACGAATCTGTACGATACCGGATCAATGTAATATCGGGGATTTACGAATATCGAAATCATAGTCCGTTGTACCTACTACCTATACCTATATAATATTAATAATTATTATGATAACTCGAGTTGTATAATTTGTAACAAAATTCGGGCTCATTTTTTCATACATAAAATAATCTTTGTCACTACGTCCAATCATTGACAGTAATTGTATACTTGACTCACATTTTATCTGTCACGTTTAAGTATCCAGACATTAAGATCGTTTACTTCACTAAAATCCGAAGTTGAAGAATCAAAACCAACGTTACGTTAAGTTTTACCGTTTGTGAGTCACTTTCCGATCATTTTTTAAAGAGATTTTTAAACGAAAAAAAACCAACTATAAAACTATTCACTTAATAACTCTATTTCCAATAAAGAATGTTCATCTATACGAAATTTATATTATGAAGTTTTGATTCAAAAAAAATGTGTGCTGAACAAAAAATAAAATCGTTATTCTTACAAAAACAGTATTTTTATCACACCACTGCAAGAAGACTAAAGAAAATTGCAGTGTTCCCACAATTTAAGTCTTTAATTTAAGTTTGTATTAGCTTCGATCAACGCAGAATAATATTATAAAAGAAATTAATCGTTATTTAAACAACTATATTTCACCCATCCTCTAAAATATAGAGTTATTTGTGTCCAAACTCTATATTGTTTTTTTTTTTTTTACCACGTTTTAGTAATTATTAATTAATAATATGATATATTACGCGAAGAAAAAAACTTGATTGCATTTTCCCTCCGTTGTAAATATTTCGAATGTTTTCAATCGAATAATTATACCTATACATGTAGGTAGTCGTTGTATATTCTATACCTACGACCTCGGGTTTCGTCTGTGGAAATATGTGCATATAAAAGTCGCGTTGCATTACCTAATATTCATGGCAGTTTATTGCCGAATCGAATTATTTGTAAATACTTGCTTAAACATGCAACACACATAATGATATCAAATTATTGTGGTTTTAACGTTTATCGTACTCGCGGAAGTGTTTGTTTGCATAAAATGTTATTTGGACTGTTTAGAGGATCGAGTACCTATATTTTATTACTGTTAATTATGACATTTTTTCGTACATTTTTTTTCATTCGCAATTCAATACGCAATGATAATATGTTGTGCATATGCCTAAAAACTGTGGCGGGAAAAAACAATTCTCGCGTTATTATACTATTGCTCTCGATTATTACGCTATTCTCACACGTGTATTACAATGATATTTAAATTTCGATTAAAAAAAAAAAATCATATCACATTTACTGCAGCAAATAAGCGAATAGAATATTATTATCCGGAAACGTCGTGACAATCGAAACGTGCATGAGCCCGGATGGTGTGCCCGGCAAATCGATCGGTATCCGCACGGGTACGAGATAAAACTGCATTTCTATAGTTATTATGCTACTACCGTCGATAAATTTAGCAATATTGGTATGAAACTTATAGACGGCGGCGTGGGCGATAAACAATATAAATTTTCGATACAATGTGTTTCTATATACGTAAACTCCTCCAGACTATATAAGACCCATAGAAAAAAAAAAAAATTGAAAAATTAAATATTTTTAAATCATGGGTTAACGTTCAGGATAATAATTATCGGTCATCGGACACATTTCTCGTTGCAGATTTCAATACAGCAATGAATTTGGCACGCGATCAATGTTTACTACGGCAATTTTGCATCGCGGTATAACTCATCGGATGTACGCCCGTTACTATTATTATTATTCATCCCGGACGGACAAAACGAAAAACAATAATAGCACCGAATTTTATTATTCAAAATGCCGTACATGATAATCATTAATCATTGTATACGGTTGTAATATTGCACATACGTACACTCACACACATACAGTCAATAAAAATGTCGTTTTTTTAAAACAATATTGGGATGATAATAAGCCACTGACATGAAATCATTTTTCATATGATTATTTTTTTTTTCAATTATACTTACCAATATTTATAAATATCATCATTAGGAAAATGCCGAAGTATGAGAGGACACGCTGAAACGGAGGTCGAAAATAAAATTCGTATACTAATTTATTATTATTTTTATTTATATACTTTTTGATTGTTTAAAGATATATAATATTGCCCTTTCACGAAATCGAGTTGAAGACTAAAGGGTTTCGAAAAATGAAATTAATCAATAAATACGCCGCATGACAGTCAACGTAAATATAAGCTTCCACTAGGAAATCAAGTTGCGACATCGATGAAACAAAAAACTATTGATATTATTAACGACGATGATGTTTATTAACAATACACGCACACACTCTTTTTGGTTGTGTAATATCGTAATAAAATTAAGTTTTTTCTGTTTTATTCCAACATCGCCGGAAAGTAATCAAAACAAACCGGACGGCTATGTAGTTTTTGTTTACTAAAATAACAATTAAAATTACCATTTTGTTAAGTCGACTAAACGCGTATAATACTGATGCTATATTGCTATATCAAAACAAATATCGTTTGTTGTATCTTTTATTACTGTTTGATATAGTATACCATACACATTTGTCTATTATTGTTACTAAATTATAACCGTATTCATACGTGGTTCTCGTACCTCGTGGTGGTGCACGCAAAGAATATTTCGAAAAAAAAACGTAAACTTTTTACTTACACAAAAATGACAACACACAATGGCCATAAAAATCGATCGAGTGGATAAAGGTGATGTATAAATTCAAAAAATTTTAACATCTCTGTTTTATAGTTTTTCTACGTAAAATACGTAGTAACGTAATCGGTTCAAATTAATAACCACGTATGAATGTAGAAATATGGATTAGATAGATCCTAGAAATGATCGATTTACATCGATACATTATCCTTGATGTGTTTCGGTCGATTTCGATTTGACGAGTCAAAATGACTTTTCCAGCCCAAGACGTATATACTATATATATATTATGATGTCCAAGAAAAATGTTGCTGTTCAGTGGTCGAAATGGCTCAAGATAAGTGGAGGGATGCCTTACAATTCAGATTTCCTGATATCATCATATAACATTCTTCATACCTTGTATAGTATTTTTTTTTTATAGTTCTTATTTTGTTTATGCATCAAAATACTAAAATCTTTTTCTATCATAGATAATCTTTAAAACTAAACAAATAAATAACATATTTTCAAATTTAGTAGCAAAAAAACTGACAACTACAAAAACTAGACAAAATAAGTAGAGGGATGAAAAATGTAAATACAAAAAAGTAGAGGGATGTCATCCCTCCGTATCCCTCCCCCCACTTCGACCACTGTTGCTGTTATAAAAAAAAACCACTTGCAGGGTCCCACCGTTTACGGAACTTAAAACGGCAGTACCGAGTTTTGCCGTTTACAAAAGCATTTTAATGCAAATGCTTGTAAAAAAAAAAAAATTGTCGATTCAATACGAGAAACGTAACGTTCCATAAATTGGTATAAGCACACAGCGTGTGATACCATGTAATATTGTGCGTAGTGAACCCGACGTGGATTAACGCGATGGAAATATGGTTACAGCGCTAACGATTTAAAGGCCAACTCCAGTATATATTCTGTACAACGGTACTGGAAATTTGGTTTTTGCCCATGTTCGTATAGGCATTCATATGTGCAACATTCAATAACAATGGGCCAACGCGATGATTTTGAAAATTGGTTCAAATTAATTTTGAAAACGGACACGACTAGGGTTGGTCGTTGTAATAGTATCTATACTGTACACTATATGTAATATATAGGTAGTAAATACGTGCATCGAATAATATTCTTCGGTGGACGAAACAAATATTATTTGACATGTTCTGCAGCTCGAGGGAAGAAAAGTGAAAATCCAAAACACTGCGCGTAGTATATTATTATCATACATTTATACTACAACCCACACGCGCCTTAGGTAATCGTAATTTTGCTCGATATATATATATATATATATATACATATTTACGTTTTTGTATTAGATTCATATTTTCGTTAATTGTGTAGCATATAATACAGTAGTTATACATACTAGGGATGAACATCAAATCCGAATATCTGAATTTTCCGAATATCCGAATATTCAAATCCGGATTTGAATTAAATTCATATCCGGATTATTCGAATTATTCAGATTAATTAATTATTTTTATTGCTAAGCACAAAACAACACTGGTAGTTGAATGTATCAGAAATATAATATACCCGTTCAAAAATGTATGTTAATGAATTTAAATATAATTAGAATTTAAAAATGAGATATCGAACAGCAAAATTGAATTGAATAATCCGGATACTTCAGATAACCTGTCAAATCCGGATTCACTAAATTCGGATTTGATAAATCCTAATAATCCGGATTTTTTAAATCCGGATATGCCCACCACTAATACCTACCAAAAGATGACGTATGAGGGACGTTAACTGTAAACGAATTGAAAACTGGACCGGTTAGTTGATTTGTCGATCAATATAACAACGCTATGCTACATTATCATTGTTTGTCTTTCGTAACTATTATTATTACTTTCTGTCGGTCGAGTTTTACGCGTAGTGTTAGTACTACGATATCCATACCGCGATTCTACATCCTACATTTTAGCTTGCACGTACTGCAGACCACGACAACAATAGCGTCTATAGTACTTACGGCGATCCACCTACACGTCCTCCTGTTCCGGCAAAAGGGTCACAACCCTCGCGATTGCATTCGACACGGAAAAAAATCGTTAAAAGAATTAGCGACGGCGACGATGACGGCAATCTACTTTATATAGTTCATATCTACAAAGCTCCGACCAACGAGACACGAAATCTTTCTAAACGCTTCCAAATCGTTATTATTGTTATATTGTAGGTACCCAATGTTCGTAAGAGTGTGTAAATCTTAATTATAATAGAAGTATACCTAATGAAGTGTAAAAGCACACCAATTAGGTTTATCGTATAATCTTAATCAATGAAATCGATGTTGATCATAAAATACATTGATTTTGGACTAATTTCTGAAACCATCGAGCCATATTATGTTGTACTATATATTATTATAGCGAACAAAACAATCCGACAGACCTGCACGACGGATCAACACTCCCGTGTCGTATTGTTTTTTCCTATTTATGACCATGTTAGACGTAAAGAAATAATATATTCCACGTGGAAATGCTTAATATGACATATTTATTATCTGCAATGGTGTGGAGGAAAGGGAATCCGTTCGTATCGTATTTGAATATTTCACTCAATATAGAGTCTCAGCTGCAGCGGCGGCAACGATGAGCATTACAAAATATTATTATGTTTTACACCAAGGGGACAGGACACAGGACGTGTGCACTTTTATTAGATAAATATTATTGCCTACATTTTTCGCCAGAGCTAGCGCTAAAAATAAATGTTTGTGAATTCAATTGATGGCTTAATAGATGCAAACGTGAAAAAAATAAAATAAAATCATCGGACGGCTATATGTTTTGTGTAATCTTCAACGCTCTGACCGCAAAAATGTGTTTCACCGAATAACAAGAAGTCCCAATTACCATACTCATACTCCTTTCTGCTTACATTGCACTTTCTTATATTATTGTTCATAATGATGTATAGAACACAGAATTGGTTAAACGGTCGATCGTGATCTACCAGTCGATCTTCCATGATATTGTAAGGATATATATTTTTAATTTTTATACATTTAACTGTCACTTCGATAATTTGTACTTTGAACTGGCCAATGATTTTTTACGACGCTTTATTAAGTCCGTCATTGTGAGGAAAATATTTTCTCAGTCGATCATTTTATTGAAAAAATGTTAGCCATCCCTGGTATATAGACACAGGCGTATAATAATATAGCGACCACTTCCACCTTTTAGCCCGTTGACGAAGCGTGGGGAGCAACAAAATAATGTATGTAGCGATTCTACTGATGGTATAATATTTAATAATTATTTTTCCACGCAACACACTGTCGGCGTATAATAATTAGCGTGCAACGCGTTCGTATTCGTTCGCGTTGTACCCTTCGTTTATTTATTTACTATGGATGTGCGCGTTTCCGTTCGCCCGCGGGTAAAGCGCGAGAACGAAAAGATAACTCGAAAATTACTGTAATCAAAAAAATAAAAAAAATAAACAATACAACAACACAATTTCTGACAATATTATTTCGTTTTTATAGCAGAACATTATCGTACGTTTATCTGCTCACCTGTATATAGTCTTACATAAAATTAAATATTTACAAGTCGTACAAAGTTTTTATCAGAAAGTACCTATATATTTTATTATTCGCGTTCCGCGAGAACAACAAAAAACTGTTAATGGAAATATGAATAATTGTAAACGTTTTAAGTGTTGTATGTATAGGTATACGTAAGTAGGTACCTATATACGCATAAGAACGGCAAATTTGTATATTATGGAGTGCTGGCCACCGCGCCGTAAAGTTGGCATAAATCCGACACCTGCAGGATATTTAAGTACATTGTGGTGCGAATAAGTGGAACGCGGTTATACGTGTTGTTTTTCGAAAAACTTTATAGTATTAAAAACGAACTGATCATAATATAAAAATAACAAAACACCGCGATGGAAAAATAACAACATTAACAACAATTAGTGTAAAACGAATCGCAAATTGCAAATAGGCATTTCGTTCCATCGCTGTTTGTGCGTGTGTGTGCGTGAGTGTGTGTGCGTGTGTATGCGTGAATGTGTATGCGTGTGTGTATGCGTGTGTGTGTGTGTGTGTGTGTGTGTGTGTGTGTGTGTGTGTGTGTGTGTGTGTGTGTGTGTGTGTGTGTGTGTGTGCATGTATGCGCGTAAAAGGAAAGGAAAACGAATGAGTGAATTTAAAGAGAAATAACGTAAACTACATACTACGTGTAAAACAAAAATAGCCGACGGAATAAAATTCTGTAAAAACGCTGATGCGTGGATAGACACATAATGGTATATACACGAGTTTTTCGCATACCGCAGCAACGCGTGTATACGGACGAACACACAATGTAAAATAATTTATAATTATTGCAGCACTCGTATCCGCGATCGTGCTCCGTCAGTGCGTGCATTGACGCGGGGCATAGTGCACGTGTATTATTGTAGTCGATTGAATTGAGTTTTTGTCGGGGAACGGTAAAAAAAAAAAAGAATAAAAATTACATTTTCAAACGAGTACCTAACGGTTCGGAACGCGCTTTCGGAAAAACGACTAGTTTGCCGCCGCCGCCGCCGCCTGCTGTCCTTCGATCGTCGATGACTGATATCGATTTCGACCGGACATGAGATCGTCGTGGGCGTTATGGGCGGTCGTCGTGCTGCTGGTCTGCGGCCTGTTGCGGACGGTCGCGACCGAACGACAAGACAGAATAGACGACGGTGACGGTGACGAAGACGACGACGACGGCGCGCACGGTAAGCACGAGGGCAATAATCGGAGCTTGTGACCAGGGACCGTTGGTGTTCGATTTTATGTGCAACGGCACAGGTTACGCGACAGTATATATGCTCAATTTTCGCGATAACTTCAGACATTCGGAACATCAGTTGACAGTTACAGTAATAACATTTATAAATTATAAATTATAAATTTACAGTTTATCAACCGCGCAAATTTATCCGTTAAATGTGGCCCCAACAACATCATAAATTGTTATACGTAAAAAGAAGCTTCAGACGGTTGTTTACTTTCGAAAATTTGAAAAAAAAAAAATGCATATTTGCTCGTCACTCTTAAATGCGAATGAGTACTTTAATTATCATAGTAATTAATATAAATTAAATGCATTCGTTCACAAAGCAAACGTCCGATTTGTATAAATTACCAAATAGTTTTTACGCGTAAATCGTAAAAATATTTAAAGTGGAAATTTTCGCATGTTTAAAAAGAAAAATAATGCATTTTTTATTATTCTTATTAGCATGCAAATCCTAGCCCTTGCAATAATATTATACGGTAGTATTACCGCCTACCGGAACGAAATTGAATCGAGTGTCATCGTATACTTTTACTAGTGTTTGAATCGATGGCTGCGACTGGTTTGCACGCATTTGAAAATGTGCTCCATTTAATACTTGCGACTTGTTTGCCTTTGCGTAATATAATGCAACACGTGTTCGCTCAAAACAATCAATCCCCGATAACTGCTTATTATATTACAAATTATGTTGTCTAATTGAAATTTAATAATAATAAATCCATCCCATGTCATTCGTAGACCACGAGAGCACCCAGATAATAATAAATAAAACAAATTGATGTAGAACGCACTTGATAGACACATACTAATATAAACGGTCTTGCCGTTACGACTCAGATCCAATACAATTATTTTCAATGTCTAATACATCACTAAATACGTGTTACCATTATCAAGGCACATTTTTTTCACTGGCCATATTCCCAATCGTCCTAGCGTTTATATTATTTATTTATACATCTATTATATTATTAGTATATTTTAGACTTGCTCTATGTGTATTATGTGTATAGTGTATGGAAGTAATATTCGCATGACTAGAAATAAATGTTTAAAAAAAAAAAACACTACCTAACTAATATTGTAGTGTTTATAGATCTTTTTATAGAATTCGAAGAAAAACTTATTAAGGAGCAGTAATTGGCTGGAATTATTTTTAAAAATAAAAATGTTATTACATTTTCTCGTCCAGCTTCTGAAAAAACGTGTTAAAAATATAACACTGCAATGCCTTTTAGCATGCTTGTGTTGAGTGCACCTTTTCAGCTTTTAATACTGTAGCCTGACTTTTAGAACAAAGAAGTTAACATTCCAAAATAACTTTGAAAACACACTTATTAATGTTAAACAAAATATGCTGATTAACAAGAAAGTTTAAATCATAATTTATGTTTTTTTTAATGGCTTTTTATTTTTTATTAAATTGGCATTAATACCGACTAATTTGTAAGATTACAGATAATACACTGTTGATAGTATTGTTAACAGATTAAATTTTTCGTCTTAATTACTCGAACTTAAAGTAGTTAAAAATGTCATTAACTTGGTTGAACACTGAACTAATTTTGTTTGTATTTCTATTTCGATGAGTATCGAAAAAACTGCGTGTATAACTATTATCACACCTAGGTACCAAAACACGATAATCTAGGAGTGATTTTAAGGGATAATATATGTTGAGAAATTATTTTCATCTTATTTAATTGCTACGGAAACGTGATCCCATGTTGGTATTAAATCTTAACTATTACATTTTCACTGTATAGGTACTATAGGTATGGGCATAATGGGTATTTATACCTATGCTAAAGCAAACATAATGAGTATTTAAATTTTTTTGCATGCCACGGATTTTCCATACATGTTCTATATGAATTCTACATTGGCAATACTGCGAGTTTCACCGTCTATTCGCTCTTAGGGTGTCTACATATTATACGTATATCACGTACATCGCCCGTACAGTTCAGAAATGACGTTTGAATAGCATCGGTTTTTTTTTTCAGTAGTAATAGTATAGTAGTAGTAGCGCCGCGTATATTATAATATAGTACCTAGTATCAATTTATTTTTATTTTTTATTATTATTTTTTTTTTTCGGGAGAAATCTCGAAGCGAGGAAGGGAGTGTCAGACGATGACTGATTGGGGTTCGGTAGGAAATTGCATAAATGTATTAGGGGCACCCATCGCGTTTATAATCCCGGCTGAATGTTTAAGGTGGCTAATGGAGGGTATAAATGATGAGATTGAATGTAAAATAGAATATCGTGCAGCGCGGATGAGCCGCAGTGTGCAAAAGGATGATTGTCCGGAAGGAAAGAGACAACGGGTGGTTCCGTAAGGTTGGGGCGGGGAGACGGTTGAACTGCTTTTCATCGTAATTTATCTGCTACGTGAAATCGTGAAAATCGCAACGTTTAACCATAATCACGCGAGTGGTCAAAAGCCCAAATATCAAATCGTTTAAAAACACTATCACTATACGGTTCTGCCACACTGATCTGTTAGAAATTATGAAATGCCTATTGTCTATACTGTACTATAATATTATAGATTTATAATACAGGCGTTAAACAATTTATTTTTATTTTTAGACGTCCTGAACTTTAATATTGATGCAGTTAAAACAATATTGTGATGTATTTATGTATAACATTGTTATTTTTTTCGTGCATACATATTTTTACTATCGTATTTTTTTTAAATTACAACGGAAAATTAAATTACGCGTTCAAAGAAGCTTTCATATATTTAAATTTTCAAGTACGAACAAAATCAAAAAATTATTATTCTAGCTCTTATGGGTCTTTAAAATATAATATATATTTAACGGTAAAAGAAAAATATTTAAGTGATATTTTGACCCGGTATTGGTCGCCTTAAACCGTAGGAATCGATGAAGCCTGTCATCCATCCCTGCAGTCATCTGTCATACGGTTTTAGCGACGAACAAAAAAAAAAAAAGTATACAAAAAAAATATCAAAACTATCAAAATTATTATTATTATTAAAAACCGGTATAGATAGGAAATTCTGCACTTATTAATACCAGGTATCACACTTTGTGTATTTTTTGCGAACAAACAATGAATATTGGAAAAGAATAATTAAATTCTTAATCGCAAACGAATATTAACCGAGTAAAACATTATTCAAATCATCCCAATATCGTAACGTCACTCGACAAATAAAAAGTGAAATTGTAATTAAAATATTTTCGTTCTAATTAATAATTTTTTTCGGAGGTTTTTCTTATTTTTAATTTTCAGATATTATAAGCTTAACCTTATTATAATATAATCACGTTCGTCTAAAAATCTTTTGATTACATAAGCTTATCGATTCTATATAAATATAAAAGTTAATAATTACTGTCCATAACTATACACATTAATATATACTATGGGTTTTGTAATTTATTTGGTATATAAGCACGGATAACTTTTTTCATTATAAAAATCTAAATGAAAAAGCCAATTTTTTTTGTAGTTCCTATAAATTAGTTTAATCTTTAAAATATCTACAAAAATAATATTTTGATCATTAATAATGAAACCAATATTTTAATCACTTTGAAATCAATGATGGTTACAACGAATATTAGAACATATAAAAATGGTGTGTATATAAGATTTCAGAATTAGTAATGCAAAGATAATGAAAATTATTTATATAGTAGACGTATACTATACCAAACTTAAAGGAATTCCGTGTCATTGGTTTCTGACTCGAAATAGTTCTTAAACAATACTCAATACATCCGTTTGAATTTCCATTCCATAGCAATTTCGAAAGCACAAATATTCTGTTCGTTCAGAAATTCAAGTATTTTCTCTCTTGCCAATCCAGAAACTTTTTGGGAAATCAATGCATAATATATTATAGTATTTATATTTCCTATATGAAAAAATTTGAAAATAAAAATGTTACTCGTCCGTTGGTTTGTATATAAAATATGTAAATAACGCATAAATAAACACGTCTGAAAATGACATGTCATCGGAATACAATCAAGTCGATGTGTCGTTTATACACCTTCTTTTATTCACGAAATCACATTCGTTGTATTGGTTCTCGATTAGAAATATTGACACGTGCGCTTTACGCTGACTGCGCATTTCGGATTACTAACACTGAAAATAATGCCGGTTAATTCAAATTTGCGCAACTTTAAGTACAGTCACTAAATAAATGATAATCAAAGTGTGCGTATTAGGTACAATGTCATAATACTAGAGCACCGAATTTTGTATACCTACTAAAAATATCAAAATATGTCATATTATATGCAGTCAAAATCGTGAAAATATGCAAACATTTTTTTTTTATTCATCTAACATTTACCAAATTAAACAACTTATAATAATTAATTAGGTACTTAAATACTTAAAACAAAAATCATTTTTTTAATGAATTCTCTGATCAAATTAATATATCTTTGAAATTGCATTAATAATTAAAATTATAATAACCATATACATTTCCAGTTTTTTTTTCAGTGAAGTTGTGATGTTTATCGGTTAATATATTTTTAAAGACTGAGAACGATCGATTGACGTCAACCCAATATTTGGTACTCTATAATTTGTTAGGGCATATTTGAAGCAACTAAGTATTGTTGTGTCTTAAAATTTATCTTCAAGCTGAACGTTTTAATAGTACAGCATTAATTATTTGTTACAGAATTTCTAGACATTTATTTTAATTGAAAAAAGCTCGTGTAATTTTGTGGAAGCGTTATTGCCCCTTTCAATCAAGGAATCTTATACATTTTTTTATTTAAAAAACAGCGATTAAGAATATAATAAAGGCAGGCACAGAAGTTTACGTCATGATCGATTATTTATCAACAAATTTATTTTTAATTTTTCTACTTGGCAACATTTTTCTGTACCAACAATTTTAAAAATTTTTGATTCAATATGTAATACACTAATACCTACCTACATTTTGAATTTTGTAAAATATGCAGGAATATACAAAAATAAATGTCACCAATTAGATTCAAATTCTTATAATTCGTAAAGATAACTGACAAAATTCAAAAATGTAAAAAGCAAAAAATGACTGAGTGTCATGTGAATCTAACGGGTTGCGAGCAAAAAAAAAAACCAATTTAGTTCAAATTGAACCGGAAATCTACACAGAGTACTGCGGCAAAATACTAACAGTTTAGAACCTACCCTTGGACTATAACAAATGTAATAATATTATTACTATCTAATCGAGCGTTTGACTTACAATTGTATTTTCGTGAGCAACTTATAATTGGTACTTTTTTATACGCTATAATATTATGAATCTAGTGATTTTGATGCCGTTTTAGTTAAGTCATTTAAATAGATTTTCATGAAAATGACGACATTGGGTGATAAAGTTTTTACTTCGTTATTGGCGGTCATCGTTGTAGCTGAAGCGTTACCATCGTCTACTTGTTACGGATGTAGAAAAAAGTATATATTGTTTTGATTGTAGGTAACTAAGGAAAAATCGTTATTTAGGTATTTTTTTTTTTATTTCCGTTATTTTAATTATTAAATTATTCTCGTATGATATATCGTACTAATAATATTATTATAACTGTACTGTTATCGCAACCGTCAACAATAATTAATAATAATCAATATAATTTATTTAAACATTTTCTATACTACAGCCGGTTATTTAGTATATAAACGTACTTGTAATAGCTGTAATAACAACAACTTTGATGTTCATTTCCCGAAGTCCGGGCGATAAAATTGGCTATACGCATACTATGGTTATCTATTCTTCATTTCATGAAAATAATTTAAATATTTGCTGGTGATTGGTAAAAACCAATGATCCGTTTCATTCAATTTACAAAGGGTTACACACCCCCTCTGACCTAGCAGCTGCAGCTGTTAGCGGATGACGCTCGTATCATGGTTGTAAAATATAATTACCAACCACTTCAGTCGCACGAGTGATTGGTGTACAACAATAATTTACAAATTATATCTCAGTGTGTAAGCAATTAGGTACGTAGTAATAAAGGGACGAGAAGCTTACAGATCACTCATTTTGTGTGCAAGTATTGTTTTTTTACAAATTATTTTAAAAAAGCTCCCTTTTCCCAGACAAACTGTTTTCTGTACTCACTACCATAGGCGGTCACTTTCGTGGGGTGGGGGACTTGATAGTTTTGTCTTATCCATTAGCGTAAATACTAAACAGACATTTATAGACGCTTCAACCTACTTGCAAGTGGTAGTGGCTACTCTTACTGTAATATAGCTGAGGCACCAAATATATACATACATTACATAGGTAATAGGAACATAAAAAACTAATTATTGGTAGCTACTAATTTTTATTTTTATTTTAATCGTATAAACCTATTGCGTTGTGCAAATATATTAATGTGAGTATTCCAAACCATTCTCGTATTCCATCAAAATAAAATAAGAATTTTAAAATATCAAATATGAAAATATACAATTTATTTTTCGTCTGGTCGTCTGGTGTAAGCTAAATTACGTTCTAAGGGGGCTTTATTACGTTCTGGGGGAGGAGGGCTGAAGCCCCCAAGTCCCCCCCAATACCCGCCTATGCTCACTACTTATGTAGATACTTGAATTATAACAGGCTACATTGTACCGTCGTTTTTCGCTAAATGTTTATTTCACAAAATTATGAAACCTTGTGAGAAATAGATGCAGTTTATTCTTTTAGTCTTTAATATTATTTCATGTGCAGCAATTAATAACGAACATCGAACTATTTCATTATTTACATTTTCGATCACTAGAATAGTTTCACAAGTTCAATAATAAAAGTTATAACAACAACAAACAGTAGTTCTAATTAATCAGCCCAGAAGACGAGTACACGAACGTACAATTTATATATAAACTTAAAACCGGTATTCAACTATTCTGCACCGTCGATTCCAAAGAAATAAAATCAAGAAATGTATTACAATGGATTGAAAAACTTCTTAGATTAAAATGTTTAAAATTAACTATTTTGCAAAGCTTCTCCGTAAACAGGAGGAGGGGTATAAATCAAGAAACATTAATTATTTTCGTTAACATTTTATTAAGTATAGCCTACAATTCAATTAAGCTAACCCCGAAACTTTTTAAAAAGATAATCTGTTTACAATGGGTCCGACAACGAAAAGTAAGTTCTACTTATCCGTGTCGATAATAATAGTGAGATTCAAATTCGATTAACCCCTAAGAGGTCAACTATCTATCGAATCAAAGAAATAAAACACTAATGTTTACGTACCAGATTTGTTACCCCGTTTAACAGTGCAGTAAGAGTTGCACTATCTGAAATATACATTTGATTCGTATATATACCGGTTGAAATAAAACTATAAAGTTTTCTGTAACTTCATGTCAGACGATATCATAAAAAAAAAAAGATTTAATCCAGTGATGACGGGAACTCGTTAAATGTTTGAGCGATAAACGTTTATCATCATTTTCAATCAAAGACCAATACTTTTGTGGATTTATATCTAAATATCAATCAGATAAATACAAATAGCAGATTAACTATACTCTATATTCATCACGTAGACGATCGCTTTAAAGAAATTAAAGTATACATTTTAAATGATCGAGTGTCTTAGAATAATAATATATAAGAAACACGATGAGATCTATTGTAAATTAAAATTTATGAAACAAGCATAAATAATCAAATACTTGAAATATTTTTATGTTTTTTTAATCAATCAATGTCTTAGATGATTGAAAAATCTAAGACACTAAATTCTATTGTATTGTCAAACATATCTCGGACAACATGATTGAGGGCTAAATTTGTTATTTAAAAACATTTCCAGTCGTTTCTCACTGTTTGAGAAAAAATCTTACTAGCAGAATCGGTTTACAAGTGTTAAACGAAGGTGAATGAGAATGTGAGATGACTTTTTTTTCTAAATAAATCGTATGAATGTATTTAGATTTATATTATTCACGGAAAAATAAAATATTTTAAATAATTTTTATTAGTTAGAGGGTAAATTTTGATATATATAGTATGGATATTTTTTTGAAATTTTCAACATAAATTTACTATGCACCTTTATAGGATATAAGATAACCATTCATACAGTAAATTTTATAGTATAAATATTTCGAATATTCATAAAAAACTATTGCACACAAATAAAAAATTATATTATCATGAATTATAGTAATTTAAAAATTAAGGAGTAAAATATACAGGTATAATGTTCGGCACAAATCGACTGGATAAAAAATTAATTACTTTTTAAAAACGTTTTAATTATAATTGAATGGAACACATTCCACACCAAAAAAAATCTGACGCAAAAAATACGGTGATTTGATCAAATATAATTTTATCATTAAGATGCGAAATAAAATCGTGTCTTTTGAATAATTATGTTTACCTTTTCATAATTAGAATTAAATACATGACGATTTTAAATTCATGCTCATGGTTCATAATAATTGATTACTTTTCAATACTATTAAAATGTTTAGACTTTAAAAATGCTCTGTTACTCATTATATTGTTTAATAACAGTATGTTATCAAACCACTATGTTGTTTTATAATTTCTATGTACCAAATAATTTTTTGGATTTTTTTTTTCAGTTAATATTATATTTTGTACATATTTCCTTATTGCACTAAAAAAATGTTTCATAAACTAAAATATGTAAGTAAATTCCAACAAAACCATCCATTCGGTATGTTTATTCGTTCCACTATTGAATTACCAATCAAAAAAATATTCAATTTTTACTTTGAATGAAAAAAAATCTTAAATTATATAAACGAATTAAAGTAAATTTAATAACAAAAAGACAACATAAATTATTTGTCAATCTTTATAAACATCAAATGGTCAATATTATGCTTTGGAAATATAATAGAGAATTCCTATGATATTTTTACATAAGTGATTTCTGTCTCTTTATTAAATATAGGTATACTCATACACATTATATATTTATCTGTATATACTATCATACCAAATAATTCATTTGACATACTTTACGAAACTACTTTTCACAAAAAAATATTGTCACTATTATTATGATAAATAAAAAGATTTGAATATTGATATATTTATAATATTTACAATCGCATTGACTTCTTAAATTTTATATGATATTATGGTATTTTGTTCGCGGTATGAAGTTAGAATGTTATCCTGAAAACTATATAATATCCTAAAACAAATATCGACTGTAGAATCAAATAGTTTATTGTTTTATAATCTTCTTAAGTTTGAATAAGAACAACGGAGAGTAGTGGGGGAATAATAACGTATTTTAGACTATGTGAATTTTGTACTGCACTATTCCACTCCTTAGAAATTAGACTTTAAATATAGTGGTTTTTTTTTTTTATCATACACGATAAATCGTTTTCAAATATAAACTTACAACTTCCCACCATAACTCACTTGTCAGAATAGTCTAATCCAAATGAATCCAACCAGTGACATTCTATGTTGTCTATCAATTTTACTGGAAATAATGGTGCCTATTAATGTTCAAATGTTTTTCGATAATTAGGTACTGTAAAACCTGCTATAGTTTTCAAATAAATATAATTAAAATAGTTCTATAAAAATACTTAACATTGGTATCTCAATTGAAGTCGAAAAGTTCAAATTTTCAACTAAAGTTTTGCAATAACTTAATTGATCTTACGTTGGATTGTACTCTATACACGTGTATTTAAATGTCTGGATACAATACATAGGGATTGATTACTTTTTTTTTTATTTTGAAAAATTCCGCGAAAAATAAAAGTGGAAAAATACACCAGTTCTGCAGTCAAAACTTTTTCCCCCGGGGAAATTCATACGGAATCAGCTATGCCGTTGACTTTAGGCTTACTCCTGTTGGTTAAAAAATAATGCAAAATGAAATTGACGGTAAAAAAACTTTTTAAATACGCCTTCTTACCGAGTCTTACTTCTTAAAGCTCAAACTAAAGGGTTGAAACATGCCTACTTTGAATTCATACACCTAAGTTTCACAAATTACTGTTTAAGTAACGTTTACATAGTTATATGAAAAAAACCTTTTCTAACAACAAAAAATAAAGTCATATTAGTTTAATCAATACTTTTAAATTCACTTTCGAATATATGCGTTATTGACATAAAAAAGTTTGTGCGTTAAAAATGTTTCAAAATAATGAATTAAATTGTACGCATACGTCATGCTCGCGGCCTACACAAGTCGAATGATATATATGAACAATATGATATCGAAGGTACAAGTGGGTAAAATGTTTAGATCAGCGAGAATTGTTAGATAAATTAACATGTGACACATCAGACGACATTTACCTCACTCGTCTGTAATAGATTACACCATTTCATTATATCACATCTTGCCTGTTCTGTAAATATGAGTGAGTAAAATTCATTGCATCATCATTATTCAGCTAATGTTCAACAGATGTTTTCTCATTACTCACATTAACGGACTAAGTTCTTACCATTGACATCGCTATACTACTCTACCAAAGTTTTTCCCGATGTATATTTAACTGTCTTATATCATTAAATTGTAATACATTTTATTGAAAAGTGTCAATAATTATTTACCGAGAAACTTACCTTGGTCAAAACATTAATATAAAATATGTTGATAAATCGAACATTTACCTAACCATACTATCCGTTTTCCGGTTCCTATACAATCCATAACTATATATTTGTAAATCAAAATATATTCTAACGCGTTGCTGTAAGATATAATTACTCACATGGATAATTTATTTTTATTCGGCATTGTTAATTTCGTGTAACTAAAAAAATTTTTAAAAAATAAGACCCCATTTCGTTCAGTTATTCATCTTAAATACGTTTGATTTTCAGAATTCGAGGACAAGGTCTTACGGGCATGGATAGAACGGCTTATCGACAGATACAATAAAAACATTCAATCGGCCACCAGTGCAACGAACATTCAGCGGATAGCGAAAAAGAGTCGAACGAGTTCTTCGGGCGCGGAACCGCCACCGCCGGCATTTAACCATGATAACGTCGCACCTCTGCCCATCAACTCGATCATATTCAACCCGTATTATCATCCGGCCCTATACACCAATTACGTTCCGTTCCCTTACAGTCCGACCACGCACCTGATACCTATTTCGCATGTACCGTATCCGCACCATAGTCTCTTCATACCTGTACACGCGCCACAATACGCGTACACACAAGTCCCAAACATTATGAGTTCAACGCTGATAAACAATTACCCGAAAATAAAACATCCTGCAAACGTTCCCCAAACGTACGTACCGCTTTCGTCGAGTAACCAGGGCGAAATCCAAGACCACGACGTCCAGACTCAAGAATATCTCAACGGTTTTGAGCATCACGAAATGCCATCCACAGGGATTCACCCCGACGAACATGCCGACGCACAAACCGATCAGCAAAACGGGAATTCGACTCCGGTGACAAGGGGTGGTAAATTAATAACTGACGGTAATAATGCCCTTACAAACTGGACATCAACGACATCCAATCAAATGAACGAATCGCAAAAAGCCGAGTTCCTGCCGTCGACTGATAGTAAATTGGATAGTTCTCCACTGACAAATCAACAACAAACTGAAGAACCACATTACGCCATAAGTACTACGACAGAATCGTATGTCCATCTGAGTCCATCAGGAACGCTTAACGGTTTGGTTTTACAGCCATCATTGCAGGATATTGAACACCGTTCATCTGCAGATGAATCAAGCTCAATAAAGTCACTTTCTTCACCGTCTGTTACGAAAGAATCGTATTTAATGTCGAACTCGGAAGACCAAGAGATTACTACCGCCGAAATAGAAACTGTTAGCACATACGCTACGGACCCGGATAAAGGATCCTCAATAGTCGAACTAGATGAACCACGAGAAGCTGACGACACGGTGACGGATATTTTAGAAACGCCGACTGTGATCGAAGAAAACACACCGAAAATAAATCAAACGACACAAACCCCAGAGTCTACTACTACAATGTCCACGTTACTGTATTCAACGACGCCGTTATCTTCAATTCCACAGTGCAAGAATAAAGATTGTTCAACAACAACATCTACACACGTTACTGTAACTAGTACCGAAATCACTACTAAACTCCAAGACACGAATGCAAGTTCAGTTCAATTAAGATCGGTTTATTCTACGCCGCAACCTGCTAGTATCGATGATGACAATAAAACGACGACGACGACGGTTAGTTCATCAACACGTCCGTTGCCAATATCCACTACTATTTCAGAGATGATGACGGAGTATCCGCATACCACTTTGAGAGATTCTGACGATAAACTGTTGTCAACTTGGGTTTCGAACGAAATAACTACTCAAAAACCTAAATCTTCTCGTTCGTCCGATATAAGCAATAAAAACACACCAACAAGTTTAAAAGACACTACATTAACCTCTACATTACAGCCATTTAACAGTAATATTATTACCACTACCACGGAGTTGATCAAAACTACGACTAATCCAACCCTGTTGATCACAAATAGTGATCAGAATAATGCAAAAAATGTCGACCAGAAAATAAGTGTTACGACGCATAACGAATCGATCGTTACCCAGAATACAGTGACTGTAAATACTCCTAGTAGACATCAAGAAGTTACAGGAAAAACTACAGAAAACAATTTACCATCAGGTTTGAACACAATGTCGACCAAAAGTTTCGTAAGCCGAACAAAAACCACCACTGAAAAATTAGATGTGTATACGAATGTTAAAACGGATCTATATCCCCGGGCTAGTGCAAAGGAAACGAGTAACTCGTTGACATCAATAGCGACGCAGACTAAACCGTCCAATTCTGTTCAAAGAAAATCTTCGATTGCTACAGCTCTTAACGATTCGACGTACAGAGTATCGGCAAACAATCAAGGTCGGTATACGAGTGGAACCTCATCACTGATTCCACAAACGTTAAAAGGTTCAGACACTTGGTACAGTCACTTAAGTACTCAACCACCACGCAAAAATGAATTGAACGATGAACAAATAGACTATTTATTAAAAAAGTTGATAAAATTACTAAGACCTGAAATTGAGAAACAGTCAATAACTGAATATAGCTTTAGCAGGTTCCTGAGTTCAAAACATGCGGATCAAGAAAAATTGGTGTACGTCATACTTCCATTGATAAGTGACACGAATAAAAATATAAGGGACGAGGAACAGGCGGAAAGCACTACAGGTCCATTGAAAACTTCTGATAAAATTTGATTTAATTTTGTAATAATATATTTTTTAAAAAAAAAATTACGGTATTTTATTTATATTTTTACTTTTTTTTTTCTCGACCGATGTTGTATTGTGATTAATATTGATTTAACAAATGTGTGTGTATAATATAATATAATCACTTTTACGGTAAGATGACTATTTCAGTCGTCCATTTGACATAGCAACGCTACACCGCGGTACACCCAATGAGACGGATTCTCGTCGGTGTCTAGAAATATCGGTAAGACGTAATTGGTAGAGTGGCCCGTTGTAGACAATATTCCTCTTCTCTCCGATGTCTTATATACTGGACATGTATACCGGTTTCCTTTGTGCAGATCGTTTTTTCTTATAGGTATAAACCATACCAATGGTAACACGTCCGTGAGCACTTTCGGCAACTGTTCCTCCAACACCATTCTGTAACACAGACGAACTATATTTTATTTTATCAGTACATCGTCGTCTATACGTATACTGTCAATGTATGACGAGACAAAATAATATAAATCTACTCGTTCAACACAAAGTATCAACTATCCAATACAATTCTGCAACAACTCAAAAAACAAAACCAAAAAAAAAAATGCCTTTTTAAAAATAACGATTTGAAAATTCAATGAATAAATTTGATAAAATATTAAATTAATTTGTTATGATTAGAATTTTAAATAATATACCGATAGTATATATTTTTATCACTACTAATATTATATTATAAATACGTAAATTAACAAATGAGTTATGATCAATATTGGATATTATGCCAAATATGATTATACTGTGTAGCTAATTTTTATTTCACTCTTGAGTTGAAATAATTATGAAAAAAAGATATATGATGTTGGTAGTTAACTAATTTTTCAATTTTTTTGAGTTGTGGCATACTTCAATTAGATAGTCAAATTATTATCTTTTAATAGATGGTGAAAGCGTTATTGGCAAATGCTTATTTGAAAGACAATTTCCTCTGACATTTTTGATATGGGGGGTCATGGATTAAATTTAAGTTATTAAATTCAACTTTTATTTTGTATAAAACAATATTTGTAACCAGTGAACACAATGTAAGCAAAATTATATATGATTGGGGTTTTTGAGTTAAATTTAAATTGCTTCTCAATAATTATAGGTTTACGCCACCACTGGGTACATGTGTAAATGGTAAAGGGACACTTTGTACGGTCAACCCAAAAAACTGAATACCGCGGACAATTTGTACGGCGAAAAAACTACTGATATTTGATCGAGGATACTTTGTACGGTAGGTATCAATAATATGGTTCGAATTTATTAATCTGATGATAGCGATTGTCATTTGACACTATTCTATTACAACTTTGATCAAATGATCAAAGAGTTTTTGGACTGTGTTACGATCTTTGCAACTAGACGAATGTGCTTCACATTTAAATAAGCGGTCGGTTACCAATAAAAGTATGAAAAAAATGTTTTATCATTTTATATGATAAAAAAAAAAAAAACATACCTAATTGCATACTACCTTTTTTGTTTTTAACCGAGATCCGGGCGGAATCTGCATTAGCATTGCTTGCCCCCGGAACATACCTACTCCCCCTGCAATAATACAAACTGTCCGCCATATGAAATGTTCTTACTACCTATAATAGTACAAAGTGTCCGCGGTGTTCATTTTTTCGGGTTAACCGTACAAAGTGCCCTAGAGCCCGTGTAGGTACCTAGATCTATCCCAACGAGCGCCGTCTACAAACAATCCGTAACAGTACACTCCGTCCTTTGGAGGTGCATCGGTCCTATCAGAGTGTTGCACCTGAAAATCGAAACACAACTGATCGATAGGTATTGTGTAACGACGGGCGAAGTTTTGCATGGCCCCCGTGAGAAATGCTTGGGTAAAAAAGAACCCGCTGATCCAGAAGTTATCCGGCTGACCGTTATCGTACCAAGTCTGAAAGCAAACGACATACGATATTATGACCCGGTATTGCCCAAAACACGAAAATTCACGCATCAAAAATATTGTTACTTGTAATGGGTCTGTATAAAAACACAACATTACATTTAAAATAATATATTTGACGCATTGTACCAACACGACATTTAAATAATTATAACGGCTCGAAAAACGTCAGTTTTTGTCGTTTTATTAGAGTATATGTAGGTACACAAGCGAAATAAACTATAATAAAGATTAAAGGTAAATTCTTTAAGTTGAACAGTGACTTTTACTGTGCACTTTGAACATTTAACTTTAATCTAAAAATATTTAGTTAGTTGCAATAAATTCATGTGTCATGTATTCATTTTATAAACCACCATCGTTTAGTTTTCCGGTAGAAAGTTAATGTTTCGTAAATGTCGAATTGTTTGTCCTTTGTCGTGGCTTATTATATATCTGGCGTCCGCAATGTACGTTTATTCCAACACTTAAATAACTAAATAGTGGTAGTTTTTTTTTCTCTAAACGGTCAAACGTCGAAGTTCAATACTCTCATCATGATGAAGTATTAAATAAATATATTATAAATATTAATTAAATGTTCTTTGAATAATATTAAATAATACAATATTATTATATTTTTAATCCCCCATGAAACGTATCTCTTGAAAATATTTAAATAAACTTAATCCGTTAGTCTAATTTATAATAATAATCGTGCAGCATAACAAATGTGTAGTTATGAATAATTTCGAGTGTTCGTGATGAAATTTCAAAGTACAAATATATATATATATATGTATTCGTTTCCTTTTTAATCTCAAATAAAAATGTTATTTCACTTTAAAAATTTAAAGAAAACCAAATATTTTCAATAGAAATAAAACATTTTTTTCTATAATAATTTTGAATCGAGATTTTGTCAAATGTTAAGTGTTAAATGTTAAATTTATGTACTATATATTTATATATGTGTATTTATGGTTTTCTTTTAATGTGTATAAATCATGTTTTGATTAAATACTATCAAATACTGTATATACTACGTATATTTTGTACGAAAGGTGATGTATTATGAGGTCAATGAATCGTTAACTGGTATAATGTTAGTGGTTAAATGTCCGAAATATAAAAAAAAAAAAATGTTATAACTAAATGTTTATTCTACAAAGAATAATTTCAGCACGGTGGGTGTACAGTTAAATCTGAAACAATAATTGTGTTTGTTTCTCTTTATCTTTTCCTATTAAAATAATGTTGTAATCATTTAAGCCGTACATACACATAACGTGGCTTACTTGCAAGAAATTAAGTCGTTCAATAAAATTAGTTATGTACCCTCCCAAGAACTTCAGACTTGGATAAGAAAACTTTGACCAAAAAGCCGGGTATTTAGCCGCGGATAACGATAAGGCCATGGTTTCCAGTTCGGGTGTCATAACAATAGCGCCTTTGATAGCTTTTATCAAGTCTTGTAAGCTTTTACGAATCACGGATAATAGCACGTTAAAACGTTCCATTTCCTGAACGAGAACCGTGTTCATGGACTCGGTGTACGTGACGGGGTATTTTGCCGTTGCCGCTTCCACGTCGAAATCGTTCGGGAGCCTAGCGAGTACGTCGGACGCGATTGCCGTCAACAGATTTTCCGCCGTACCGGGATCGTCCGTGCCGCCGCTGTAGGACTCCGCGACCGACAGGAACGAGTTGAACAGTTGCGACGTCGTCTGCAGATCACGGGCGATTCCCGAGTTCACGTGCAACCCGAACACTTCCGGACTGGGAACGGTCGGGATCTCCTACGGGAAAATAATATAAACGAGACGTTTCGGTATAATATCCTTGCCGGCACAGGGAAACGCGAGTTATGGTCATTGTTGTTGTTTTTCTTCTTCTTACTTGTATTTGTTTTATGAAATCGTCATAATTGGTACGGAAAGGTATACCGTACGTCTGGTTAACGTCACAGAACAAATAGTACGGGTCCTCCACCACTCGCGGACAACAGAATATGTTCAAAATCGTGTTCATCGTCCGCCTGTCCCAGTCGTCGGTTACTCTGCCGCCGTAATTGCATTCTCCCGTCAGGTACGTCACGGCTTCGAACGGCACTTCGTCGAATTCGTTGATGTACATCTAAAAATAATTGATTACCTATTCGTCGACGAAACGTACAATTGTCATGATACGGCCATAGGCGGACATTTGGTTGAATTTTGGGGGGGAGGGGGGCTATAATAATTCAATGTAAGATAAGCCGCGGGGGCTTCGCCCCCACACCCCCTTCCCATGCACAGATAAAAGTTATTACGATTACAAATATAGATATGATTAAATTATATTTTACACTAAATAATGTGTATTTGAAAATAATTATTATTTTATTTTAATAACAAATATCTATTTGTATCAGCAAAGATATTCAAAATATCATGGCTTTTAATATTTTTCGATTTATCTTTTTCAATATATAATATGGAAAGATCGCTGAACCTATCCTGAATCAACGATGTCTTTAGCCAAGTTTTTATTTTTTTCATTGCACTGAAACTTCTTTCGTAAGTAGCCGAACTAATTGGCATGGTTAATACTATTGTAAATAGTTTTTGCAAATTAGGAAATGTTGTTTGGTTTTCTGATAAAACTCTTATAACATCTTCTATTTTTATATTAACATCAAAACCAATATTTTAATAGATATACCACCCAGCACACGGCATTCCGATAAATGATAACACGTCGTCTACCGGATATCTACGTGTTCGTAAATTAAATTAATTCGATTTGTCGTTGCTAACGACCGTTGGTGGCCCTGGATTTGATTGTTCTCATTTAACTTATTTTACGATTTTCAAAAACATGAAGAGATAATTATAAAAACAACGAATAATATTTCTAACAAAGTTTCGATTTTGGGAGGGGGTCTATTAAAATATTTGGGGGGCCAAGCCCCCCCCTCCAATGTCCGCCTATGAATACGGCCGGCACCCATATATTATGTACTCCATATTAATTAATGTATAATCATTTTACTGAAACGGATGAAATACGTACCTGGAGCTGCTGAATGGAAATGTGATAATCGGATTCGTTAAACCCGTACGGTATGTTCCATCCGATGTGCCCGAACTTTTTCCGTTCTTGTACAACCGCGTGGAAAAACGTGATTCCGTACAGTAGTTTCGTGAACATCCGCTCTTTGCCGGGACACCCTTCAAAAAAGTTGTGATCTCTTACCGGGTACGACTGATAGCTTCGGAGCATGTTTGCTTGTAAGCCTGTAGGTGGCTCGTTGGTCATTTTCACGCCGTTTTGAAGCACGGACACCGGGAACTGAAATCGTTATTTATTTATTCAATTTTTTTTTGTATTCAGCTGAACACACGCGCTCGAGAAATAAACCGCGTTTTCCGCGTCGCGATACCTTGTCTGACGGATAACTGGTCAGCCACAGTCTAAACTCGCTGTTGACGGTGGATACGTCGAACGAATCGCAGATCTCTTCCAGCTGTCCCATCCACGAAGTGGCCAAATGACAGTTTTGCAAACAAACCCATGCGCCGGTTTTCAGCGCTTCGTGAATCAGTGCTTCGGCTATGGGACCCTAATTTGTTCATCAATAATTATTATAATAGTATTATGGTTTTTGTTAAACCGGGGAAATTCGTTATTCACTTGTCCTTGGCCCAATGAAACGCTTCGCAGGGTTTTCACCTGACCCATTTTGTCGGCGAATTGCAACAAACTTGCCATGGGGTCTACATCGGGCGAGAGGATGAACACGAGTGGGCTCAGGCAGTTGGAGTCACCGTAAGACTGTTGTACATCGAACGGCGGTGGATGAATGAAATTTTCTCCGAGCTCGGCCGCTATAAGCTTGGTTATGATGGGTATAACTTTGTCGGGCCTGATAGCGCGAACGATTAGAATACGCTGAAAATCGCTCGATTTGTTGTACCAAGGGACGGGGAATTTCGAGTTTTCGAGATCGGTTTGATCGTGAAAGTTTTTCCAATCGTCCACGTTTTTCACGAAATCGTCTTTTAGCCCTGAAATAATAATTACACCGCGCCGGTAGCATAACTTTTTAATTGAAATTTCAAAATGTGTTCAATTCAACAATATATTATGGGTATGCCGCTCACCAGTGAATGCGTTCAGCACGTCCAAACGACATATTTCGTCCCAGTTTTTGTCAGGAAGCCAATTAGATACCGGATTCGGAATATTTTCTTTTAGACCAACGCCACCGGTCACGAGAAACATTACTTCTTGTTTGTCAATTTTTTTTTCAGCTCTACAATATTAAACATTTACAAAACATAAAACAAAGCCCTCGCCATCATACAACGTCATTATACTCACAGCATTATAGTAGTACACATGATAAAAGAAAACAACAACTTATCCTTTTCAAATAATGACCGACATACATTGGCGTATAAATTGTATGTAAATGTTTCTTTTAGAGCGTCCAAACGTATACTGATTATTTTTGATTTATTTCTAAATGAAATATTTCACAATATTAAATAATCTAAGTTTTACTTCAATCATATTAATAAGTAGTTACGAATAATCTTACAGACTACATAATATGAAACCTTTCAGCTATAATATTACGGATACGATTCCCATTAGTTTTTAGAATATAAAATTATAATTACTAAGGCCGAGTATTTTGTGTCTTAATTATATCCAAAAAATATGCATCATGAAAATAAATAATTTCCGACGGGTATATGTAAAAATAGATTAAAAGAGTTATTAATGTTATTATAAGTCATATTAATATTATTTTGATATGCTTGCATGATATTTCTATGACTTTTGGTCGTTCGATACATTAATCTTAATTAATATTCGAATACCTATATCTATATTTTATTTTTCGTAGATTATACGATAAATGTGTAACCATACTTGGACTGCAGCCGTAACATATTTTTTCCAAATAATATGTTGATGATTAGAATCCTAACTAATAAGGTACTTACGCCGTTTCAATTGTCATGGTGAATATGTTGATAAACCAAGTCAAAGAATACTGGTACATCGGATCGAGATTTGGCAAATCAGTAATGCAGTAATAAAGTATGGAACTGTGGTTTGCAATTGGCCTGTACTGTGACCTAAATTGATCGATAACGGAGACGGTTTCTACTGATGCCGCTTGTTTTTGGGTGATTTCCTTAGCTAATATCTATAATAAAAATTATACAACACGATCATCGTAATATTAATTAATTCGTGTAAGTATCGGCGCAAACAATGTTTGACATTTGAAAGGACTGAAGCTCAGGTCTATACCGGATATGATAATATATTATATAATGAAATAATTAGTTTTTTTTGGGGGGGGGGAGCTATAACAATTCTTATCGGTTTCCCCTTATTTGCGGCTATGCAGTGTAAGTAATGTTATTATAATATTAGTAACGTTTTCGTTTACTACATTAACATAATATAATATATGCTGTTTACTTTAGAATTGTCCAAAACGTCGACCGCGTTTTCATCTTCTAAAATGTTTCCCGGAGCCGAAAGTATTTGTAAAATATTGTTTTCGACGTCCAGCAACGCTTTAGCATTTTCTGCCCCTTCGACGATCAACTGTTGCCTTTTCGACTCCAAATCTGGTCTAATACATCCAAAAAAATATATAAACGCTGCCGGTGTGTGGTGGTAAATATTTACCTCTCCTTTGCCACAACGATCCCTAACAATTGATCCTCCAAACCCTCTACTGTCAATGCGAAATTGATTATGGTCACTTTGTTGAATATTTCAGGTAGATAATGTGGATTCCTTAGCTTCGATGTGATGTACAATCGAAATTTCGGGTTATACTCGATAACGTTATCCCCTAGTGCTATGTGCATAGACTTGCCTACAGTATAATGGAAAACTTCAATTCAATGTAAATTATATTGTTTGACTGATCGACAATATGATCGAATTCAATGTATATTTAATTACAAGCCTAAAATAATTCAACGTTATAATAGCTGCCATTTCCCCTGTATTTTCTAATAAAATATATTGTTATTATACTTGTTTACCTAATAGTAACTGTCCTTAGTAATAAAACTTAATTTATTCTTACTAAATGCACGTCATAATATAATTCTACTTGATAAAATCCAATAACCTTGTATGTAAGTCTGCTTCAATAATACCGGGTCTAGAGGCGGTTCCAAGTCTTCTAGTACGTTTTCGATTAACACGGGTTTCCCGGCGACAATACCGACCTCAATGCTTTTCATATAATTCGGATTAGTCAATTTATCGATTATGATATCATTCGATTTTTCCATAGTCTTAATCCATTTGTTAGCTTGGCCTTGAGGATCAATTAGTAAGGACCATCTTTGGGATCCATCCATAATGATGGCATTGTCGATTGAAAACGAATCCATCGGCAAACCATTTATAGTCCAGTTTTGAATTTTAATTGGCACGCCCAGAACGTCGACCAGGCTGAAACTCTCCGAGCTAGGAATTTTCAAACCATTGCACAGTATTTTCCATTCGCTAATTATCAATGATCTAGGAAATAAAAGCTGAGTATGTTATGAAACTGATTTTATAACATTATAATCAATATGCCAATATTCAAATACCTGAAATGACATGTAAACGGAGCTAAATACGCGATTATACCACAAGATATGAGAATATCACCAGGTATGCAATCGTAGTTGGTTTGTAGCTCTTCCGCACGTAAAGCCCAACGATGTTTCTCACCACCTAGACTTCCTGAAAAGTTTTAATTAAAATATATACTATATGAGTTTAAATAAACAATATATATGTATAATAACTAATAAAAAAAAAAAAAATACGAGAAGACAAAAAAACGATTTCATCAAACGGAAATATATAAAAAAGTTAATTCGGTGATCATGGCTTACACTCGAGTAAAATATACATAGTATTTGATTGTAATGTTAAAAATCATGAAGTTTTTGAAGTTAAATTTTTATAAACTACGGCCTACAAAATAAAGTTATTTTTAAAATTGTTTAATAGAACAATTATATTTATTTTTAAAAAATTTAATAAATGCATTCTTTACTTGTGAGAGTAAAAATCATTACAGTTTCTAATAATAATTATTTATTAAAATATCAGAGGATATAATATTACAACAATTCATAAACCCTGTCATATTACCATATTCATTGAGTATTAGATATTTACTGAAAAAAATAAACAATACTTATAAACGATATAAAATAATTTATCATTAGTATAAAAAATAATAATTATTTAAATAGTTAAACTTTTTCAATAATTTTTTTTTAAACATTTATTAGGATATATACAAACTGTAATAGTAGTTACAATAAGCATATGAGCTGAAAAAGTACAAGTTGACGGTGAAGTCGTGAGGGGAGTAGCTACCCAGCAGTAACACTCGACATTTCAATAATAAAATTTTTATTCACTGCATTCGCTTAATACTGATTACTATTATTTGTTGTTTGTTTTGCCTGTATTTATTATAAAGCCTTATAAAAACAGCTAACTACTAACTACAATCACAAACGATATTATTTAAACCAACCTATGAGTTTTTCTGCTTTAATTAGTTTACTTTCACATAACGCAACTTCAGCGAGTAATTTTTCCTTATACAAAACAGTCTCTTGTAGGCGATCTTTAAGGGAATCCAATCTTTCTTGTAATTGCCTGACTTCGTTTCGCTTTTCCTCTAATATCGCCATTGTTGCTTCGTACTCAGCATTAGCTATTTCCAATTTCTCTTTCTTCGGCGCCACAACCTTAATCACTTTATCGTACATGTCTAAAGCGATGATCCACTTGCACAAACCTTCTGCAGCACTGGACGCTTTAGCTACGATCGGTGGCTTGAAATTCGGATCCGGAAGATACGTTTTCCGTATGATAGCCATGATCTGAGGGGGAATATTATCTTTGTCGTATTCCTTTAACCTTTGCAAGAAATTTATATCGCCCAATATGCGTTTACTCGGGCCCCAATAATCAAGTATCTAACAAACATAATATTTATCATTCATCGGTAGTATGCACGTTTACGAATAATTATTTTAAACGTTACTTTTTGACCGGGCTTATTGGGATCTGGAATTTTATCTGGCGGTACGCCTTTCATCACGCACACTGCAGCCATCACGGTTTTCACCATTTCAGGAGGATTTTTCATAGATTTTACCAATGTAATATCGGTCGGTTTCAAAGTATTCAAAGCATCGATTGCATCTACAATTATGAAAAACAATTTTTAATTAAATATTATAAATATGTTTACTTCTTATAGAATTAGTTTTTATAAAAAGTCAATTTAAAATTATCAGTTATCTATTATAATGAATAAACAGTTTTATATTATTTTTGTGATCATCTAATATCTCATCTCAATTAAGTGACTGTAAAAAAAAAAAAAAATCGAGATTTCAAAAGCCGATATTAATTATAATATTTTTTTTATTAGTATTATTTACTTTATTTTTCGTCGTAAACATTAAGTTGGGTCAAAAAAATTGATTTTCAAAATGGCATTTCATGCGTTGCGAGTAAAAGTAGTAAGCTAAGTTACATTATAGTTTGTTTTATACGTTTAGCGAAATAAATATATGATAATTACCTCTGCCAATTTATGAAATTACTTAACCTTTAATTCATATCATAACTTTTCAAATTTAAATTGCTTATTTTTTTTTTTACACAAAAAAACAAAGTCAGTGATTGTAATTAATTACAATTAGTAATTAATAAGTTGTTAACATTCGAAGTCATTAGTGAATATCATAAAATTGGCTTTTAAATGTTGATATTTTCTTTTTTCACCAAATAATTGTATATTACCTTCCAAAACCGGGATAGCTAGAGCTAAATCAGCTTCACATTCAGTTTTCAATTCGTTGGCCGCTTCTGCTTGAACATTTGCCACTTTTTCGTCTTCTTGCACTCTAGCAGTAGCTTTTTCTACTTCGACTGTCTCGCGAGAAATCATAACCATCATTTCCTCGGTATCCTTTTGAGCTTGTTGAAGCTGAGGCTGAAGTTTGAATAAATCTTCTTTCATCTGACTGACTTGTACAGTGGCGAACTCTAGTTCCTGGAGGCCACCGACATAACGCATTTTTGCTTCCATAATGTCTTTTTGTTTCCGATTAGTGCAGTCCGTATAAGCTTTTATCAAATCCAAGTACGATGCCGATGTAACGTAAGTACGACGCCGGGTCGTAGAATGGAATTCCAAAGACAGTCTTCTATAGAATCAGATAATAAAACGATTAATTGTCTTGAAACACATGGCCAGTATTATACATACCTAGCGTCAACATGAAAACGTTGACAGACAGTGATAGCAGAATTTTTAATGCTGTCGGAAAGATTCACGCCTTCCAAGTATTTATGCGCAACCATTTCTAACGCATCTTCCGGCCAATTCTCGAACCAATCAATTGTACAACAACTGACCATAGAAGGAAAAAGCCTCAAGCGATTTCTTAACGCTGAGCCAATCGGACTGAAGCATAAGCATATATGCAAATTTTGTTTACAGCGATTGATAAAATAATTAAAAACGACCAGCGGGGCAATATCTAAATTCCTATTACCTCCTTGGGCCGCCAACCGAACCATCTACGGCAAGTGTCATTTGATTAAGATCCAGACAAATATTTTCGCGTTTATACCGACTGCGTCGTGAAATAATAATTAAAAATTAGGTACCTCCAATATATTTTGCTGTTCATTTAAAGAAAACAAATTTGGAACCTCTCCAGAATTCAACAAAGCATCAATATCTTGTAGAAAGTATTCTTCTTTTATTTGCCCTTCGGTGAACAGAAAAACGATAGGACGATTTTTTCCGCCAGACTCTTTGAGTACCATTTTCAAATTATCACGCCACTCGTTTAACCCATAACTATTCGTAATCTCCGGTTGAAATACATTATAACGGCACATGGCCGCTGCTAGTCGAGTGAGAGATTGTCGACCTGAACCTCCTACGCCTACTAATAATGCACTTCCACCGGGTATCGTTAAAATTCTACAAATCCTCGAGAGATGTTCCAGAGCATATCTGTGCGATTAATATGAATAATATTACAACATAATATATTTTCAGAAATAAAGAAAATAATAAAAATGTCATTCGGCTTACTTAAACAGAACAATGTTTAATTGTGTCTTATGTGTAGTATTGTATTCATTTATAAATGTTTGTGCTATTTCTTCGAAGTGCAATAGAGAAGATGGTTCTTCGTATTTTTTGTCTTCGGAGGCATCAACATCCGTAACACTGGTGAACAAAAGATTGGCCATATCTTCGCGAAAAATAGGCTAAAATTCAAAACCCTCAATTTACAATAAATTACCTTAGTAATATCTTTTAAATATTTGCTAATACTAACAGTTGAATCCGATAAGTTATTAAAAACTACATCAAAATTTTCTTGAAAATTGTTATTAACACATTGGCGAATTTCATTAAATAGCCAAACTCTGTCTTTATCTTCAATTAAGCGATCGTAAAATACTCGCATCACTTCATGTACCCATAACCTATGAGGTATACAAAAAAAAAAAGTTGCTTTCCCCCAAACGGTTTTCATTTTTACAGTAACAAACCTCGTAAATACTTTGCGATTGGTAAAACTTTCTTTGCGGAACATCAGTATACCGTTCATAACTTTTGAGATGTCTCTTAAATTAAATAAATAATGTGATTTTGCTGGGGTCGGAGGTAAATGAACAATAGCTGATCTGTACAAATCAATGGTTGATTGGATTACACTTTCAATGATTGGAGTGGCTTCTGATGTAAAACCATTTCTCTGAAAATTATTTGGTTTAGTTAGGTGTAATATAATTATATACATTTTACTATAAAACTAAATAATAATTTAATCAACACACTTTCAGACCGATTTGAAGTAAAGTTGAAAATATTTTAGTAATATTCTCATCGTCAAATGAATTTATAGTTAACAGTCCGAAATGACGTAAAAATCTTGCAGACACATCTTGTTTACTCCCACCAGTCGGACCGATAGCAGACAATAAAAGAATATCTTCCAGATAAATTTTGGATTTATCGTGTAAATCATACCAATGACCGTGATCAACAAACTGCCTCAGCAGTTCTATTGGAGGTTGAGCCCCGTACTGTTCTTTGGCAGGCATGTTGATGTCATCGACGAAAATCACACAAACCTTTCCCAACGGTGGACCGTATACGCCACGTTTGCGCTTTATGAGTTTAGATAACACAATTTCCTGCGTAAAATTAGCGGTAGTCTGAATTGTAAACGCAGCAAAAGATGGAATGTACTTGTTCAACGATAATCTATTCACCATATAGTTTTTTATGTAGAAACTTTTTCCTGTGCCCGTAGGACCGAAAAGTAATAATGGTTTACGGTGAGAGACAAACATGTCGACTAAATGGGTGTACCTAAAAACAAACAAGCAAAAGAACGAACATAAAGTATAATGTCCGACTTTTGGGCAAATTACCTAGCTGTGTCAAGCGTGTGTACTAAAGTTTGTTCGATACTACTCATTTCTTCGAGTTTATTAGTTTTTACGACTTCCCACAAATTTTTCCACGATCCTCTGGATGTACAACTGTACACATAGTCGTATAACATTCCGTCACTGGGTATAGGAATGTCCAATGAACTTAAAGCTTCCGGTGGTTCCAAACCGGAAATCTCACCCTTCCATAATTCTTTAAAATAAAGATCGAATGCAGGTCGTGATTCCGAATCTAACGTTCCACCAAAACCCCAAATGGATGCGTACACAAAAGATCCTTGCAAGTGATTTGTAAAATGTTCGTTACAACTCGGATTATCAATGCTCGCATTTTTTAGTTGCATTTCCAATATATTCAAAACGTTTCTATTCAATTATTTAAACATAAAATAAACGTGCATAAATATTATAAAGATTCGACTTACAAAACAGTATTTGTTTCTCCGGCGTTAATTAATTGAACACAATTACGGCGCAAAAAACGAAGACAGGGAGGAGTTATCCAGTCGAATAAACACATTATGTCAATACCATTTTGTTCTAAAGTCCAAAATTCAGGACAAGTATTCATCCACGATTCAATTAATGGCCTCCAACCCAAAGTTAAAGGGTCTAGATAAATCATACCACAACGAGACACGGTTGCGGGGGACGCCTAAACGTTTTGATTTTTATTAGCTACAACGGCATTGATACATACACTGAACACCTACCTGAGTGAGGTCCATAACCTCGAATATCATTGACATACAATCCGGCATACCGATTACCTCGCCGGAACTCAAACACAACTTTTTATTATCGTCCAATACTGTATTCATATTTTCTATCCAAACCGCGTCGACAGGTCCGTCAAATATTAACCACTTTCTATCTGGAGTGTCAGACATTGAAAATTTCCTACGTATTTATCAAAATTTAGATAAATACAAATATTTGAACGTATAATGAATAATGATACTATATTAATGCGTACACGAAATACACGTTACACGATTTATAAATAAGTAGCACTATAATACCTAAATATGTTAGCCACAACTCCACTTTTCCATTCATGCGAAACATAGTCAAAGCATCCATAAAGTTGACCCATTGTCAATGCTTTAGGATTTACCGTTTCATATTCAACCTTTTGCTCTCCTTGGCCGAGTTGATTTTGTAAGGTTAATGTTTCTGCGAGCAAATGAAGTAGTGAAGTCTTCCCTCCAAATGGATTTCCAACTAACATAATACCATGCTGAACTACCATCATTTCATAAGTTTGAATTAGTTTTTCCATTAAAATGTTCATGGGTTGTAAATGCATCTTTGAACAAGCCTTTTGAAAAAAAAAATTACGATCGAGTAAAATATTTTACAAAGTTATAAATAAAAACTAACAATCTTAGCTGCACTAATCAAGTTTTCATGAATTGGTTTTGATAATTTGACACCGGGAAACAGATCTGAAATTATTCCATTGAACAAAGGAATGTCTTTGTTTAAAAACTTAGCAGAATTAACATCTAAAATTGATCTAAGCAATAATTCTGACTCGTCATGTTCGGGAAATTTCATCTTTAAGTTAGCAGCTGCTATCAAGACGGTCTTGACTGCTCGCATACCTGTAACAAAAATCAAAGATTTAATAACAATAATATTAATAATTTAATGAGATTTGTCTTATAATATTATGCTGTAGTCGTAGTGTAGCAATCATGTAACAGGACTAGAGTAAAAATATAAAAATGTAAATCATTTGTTTCATGTGTATATATTGTATTCATGTTATTAATTTATAATATACTTTTATCGTGAAGGCATAAATAGTTTTTTAATAAATATATAAAACCGGGAATTTATTTAATAACTTTCCTACACAAAACCCGATATTATGATCCATTTTTATGAAATGAAAAATATCTAGTACTCTATAATTTTCTACACTCTTATATTTCCGAATGAAGCTGACTGCTGAGTATACAAACTTTTGACAGTGGTGAATGCTGACTGATGTATGGGCATGCTCGTTATTATAATGTATTAAAGTTCTATTTAATTTATAATTAATAAATAATACACAAATTTATATTCATTTATAAATAAGACTTTAATTTCATATATATATATATATATATATATATTAATTATTAGCGCTTACTTAAATAAAACTTTAATTGTTATAAAAATTGTTATATACTCGTACACGGAAATTTTATAAATTACGACATTGACGAAGGGCAATAGAATGAGCATGCCCTAGATGATTTATACTGCGGCTACTAGTAGAGGTGGTCTCGGAATAACTGATATTTTACGTCGTATAGCTTGCGCACACATCTATCTCATGGTCTGTCATTTTAAATGTTACAATAAAAATAAGCACAGATAAGTATAATTGAAATAAATTACATTATTCTAATACATTATGTTTCTTTTAAAATATGTAATATATTATTGATAACAAAATAATTTTTGTATTTTGATTAATAACGTTTTTATTCCTAAGCATGCCTGGAGAATTCAACACTGACTTTTGATTATATTCAAGGCATTCAAAAATGTATAACAAGATTTCGATCTTGACATGAACGTTGTCATTCTTCTTGATTAATAAAAAGGTTCTATGAAAATGTATTGTAACAATGAACATAAAAAAAGTTTGGTTTTAGTATATTAATACGTTCATATCGGATACTTAAACCAGTAACTATTAAACAATTATTTTTAACCATAATCATAATGCGATTGAGATGATAACTGTTCTGAGCATAGCTTGTACGTAGTAACTATTTTTACGGACAATTCTCTTGCATTCACAAACCCATAAGAATATAATGAAATTTCTCCAATCATCATGTAATCCGGCACCATCATAGCGACGGTTCTGAATAAGACCTGTGAATTACGGCAAAATTAATTGTATTTTATCTGGTTAAAATTCGAAAATTTATCGAACCTTTAAATTATCAGGTAACTCAGATGTACCAGCGTATCCTGGGTTCATAGTAATGCAAACGAAGCATCTGGGGTTCAACTTGAGCGCGGTGCCTTCAAAGATAAAACTATTCACGTTTGTTCTCACTGCTTGAACTATGCTTAGAATCTGTTGCGCGACCACGGACAAGACTTCGATATCGATACGATTAAACTCGTCAAAACATGCCCAAGCCCCGGACGAAGCTAATCCTTTAAAAAACTAAAAACTCATTTACATGGTAAGACTGCATTACACGATTTCAAGGCTCATGAATACGTCATCGTTCATTGCCGCATATACCTTTCCCATCGCTAAGTAGTCAAGACCATCGGAACAATTAAACACAATGCACTGTATAGCCAAGGCTTTCGCTAAATCTTTTACTGTTTCCGTTTTACCAGTACCAGCTGGTCCCTCGGGAGCACCATTCAAGTGCAAATGGTAAGCACTGATCAGCGTGCGACAACACCTGTCCGTTAAAGGTGTAATAACCAGCCTGGGCGTGTTTCCTAGATACTCGTATGCATAGTTTATCGTCGCATTGGTAATACGGACCAGAACATCGTCTTCCCAATAGTATCTACATTTTTAAACAAACAATTATTATTAAAATAAAAATTGATAAAATATTAAATATCCGATTCAAAATGATATAACCGTCACCTTAATTGACTAAGCCATTTGAAATCTGTGTCGTGTGACACGTTATTGTTCGCGAACTCGTCGACAACGTATCTGCAATGAACATCTAGTGTGACCAACGCGCTTAGAGATATTCTGGTTTGTTTGTTCAACTTGCCACGTACCAATTTCACGGTATTATTCAATTGGTTCTGCAACAAAAGTTGAATTAAAATAAAAACTATGTCCTCGCCGTAATCGGATGCAAGAAAATACAGTCAAAAACTTGTGATAATTTCTCATTTGTCCGGATTTTTGCACGATAAATACATCATGAACTTCAGCAGTCCAAAACATTTGGCTAACACACAAAACACTTTGACCCGGCCATTTTTGGACCCAAGTCGTCCGTTCTATAGTCGGATATTCGTCATGAGCACTTTTGATCGAATTTTTAACTGATGTAACCATTTGTTGTTCTACCTATAAGGAATACCAATGGAAACAAATAGGTAATCAAAAATTTCGAATGTAGATTTCTTTTAGAATATACCTGCAACAGCCACTTTTCTACACATCCTCTTGTCTCTACGGTAGAAATGAATTTATTGAGAACGATTTCTTCACCTTCACTACTTGAAAATTTTAAAACATCCATATTGTCGTTAAACTCAAGTTTAGCTATTCCTTCAAAACATTTCTTCAGATGTGGCTGAACTCTCTTTGGATTCTTAGTTTCCGATAAAATCTCTAACAATTCATCGTTTGAAAGGAAGAAAAATCTAAATTTGGATTTAAACATTATTATAATAACAAATATTAAACATACTGTTCAGTATATTAAATAATAATAAATAGTTTATCACATATTATCACATATATAAATGTCAATCTTACCTTGAGAAATATAAACGTTTTTTCTCCAAATAGTTATTAACTCCTAATTTAATAATATCCATCATTTCGATACAGTTAACCAATGACTCTAAAATACCTTTTTGACCAACGCATTTAATAGCTAGCGGGTCTGACCCGACTAGATTTAGTAATTCTCTGATAATCACGTTAATCTCCTAAAAAAAATAACGTGTCCGTGCTATCAAAATCGACCAGCATAAAACGTACAGTAATTATACTACATCAAACAGAACTCCTTCTTCCGGCATTTGAGCAACAATGTCCTCGGCACTAAATATTGGCATAAGATATAGCCACTGAGTCTGCACTCTTGCCCACTCTTCAAGTGTCATGATCATACGATTTACCATGTCAAACCACTCTTTCACTTCATTTTCTATGGGCTTAACGAACGCTGAACCCCGTATTGATATGGTTTTAATAAAATGATCGTCAAGTACCGCTTGTATATCATCTAATCCGGTCAATATGTTGATTTGTGTGTCCCTTTAAAAATGCAATTAAAACAATTTAAGTGAATTTAATAATTTCAATTACAAACAATCCTTACAAAACGAAGTGAAAATACATTTATATATGAAATAAACACCGATATAAATAATAATGGATAAATATAATTAAATTATAATCGTACCATAGCTGTTGAATCGAGAATTACATTAATTTCTATTATAACGATTATAAAAAAAAAATTGATTCAAAATAATTTTTTAATCCATTTAAAAAATCATAAATAGATAATATAAATAGATAAATCATCATGACGTTCACTCGTTCACACAAGACCCATCGATCGGTCATACGGTTGTTGATTACGGCTCGAGGAAGTAAAGTCTAATCTCAAGTAGTCGCTGAGAGCTAGATCCTCGGCAATCTCAAATTACTATGATTAAACGATTGGCCGGTCGCTACGCGTCGTCACGTGGGTATTAGCAATGTTTGCAAGCGAACTTGATTAGAGATTAAACCGAGGAGATTTGAGAACGGTTATTGTAATTAATAACTTTCATCGACATTAAACATATTATTCGGTCCCGCACTTCTATAGAACTTTCGAACCTTGTACACATTTTTATTTGACGCAATAAAAAAAACTAAAATACGATATTAATTTGACAAGAATGAACTTCTATCTATCTACATAGGAATTATCAAATATTTATTATAATATACTATCAAATATGTTCATATAAAAAATCGTACTCACTTGTACGGACTCGTAGATAATGTAATTGTTTTCCAATCTTCTTTCATGTTATCTAGTGATTTCCGTAATTGTTCTTCTTTGGTGGCACCAACACTGATTATATCGAATCTATAGAAAATCGATTAAAATTAATATTATTGTACAGTTACGCACACCTACGGTATTTCGATGATTTACTTCGAACTCGAGTCAACACGGTTTACAATACGATAGCATACAATTTTATACGAACAAGATTGTAACGTTTCAGTGTTATTAACAAGCTCCAGCTGTATTATTAATTTTATTTCGTATTTCAGTTGTGAAACGTTGCTGTATTTACGCGTTTAATTAAATCGAGTTTTTTGCGAATATAGTACAAATACGATAAATATATAACTCAAATAGGACTAACGTAACAATACGCATTGAATTTTTTAGATGAGAAATAATCACACAACTTCTAACGAACAGTTAGATAATTATGAATCATCGAGAAGAGTGTATTTTTTTTTTTTTTTAGATCCAAACACTCCAAACAATATAAACTTAAATATTATTAACAATGAATGGTAGGACATTTTTTTACTTGAACAACCAATGCGCAATATGATTTTAGAATCGCCTTTCATTGTAATTAATTGTTATGAACAATAAGAGTCTTGACAAGAAAATAACACCGAAAAAATATAAAAATATAAAGTATATAGGATTAAAAATAATCATCTTAATGCAAGACTTTATATCAAAACTTCAAAACAAATTTATATATATATAAAAAAAAAGAATTGCAAGCACAGAGAACGGCAACTTATAAGTTTTGTAATTATTTTTTACGCAAATTTTCTTTTAAAATAAACTCTTCATTTAGACATAATAAAGGTTGTTTATGGATCGATCAAAAATCATAGGTTAGATTAGATTAGATTAGGTTAAAAACAATATGTAAACATAGAGAACATCAACTTCTAAGTTTTATAATTATTTTTTACGCAAATTTTCTTTCGAAATAAACTCTTCGTTTAGATATAATAAAGGTTGCTTGTCCGATCGATCGGACCGATCGAAGAAATCATCAGATAATTTATTACTTTCAAATAATAGTTTCCTAAAATCATAATTAACACACAGCACTGCAGCAACGGTTGATATTATTACAAAATATCCAAAACTGCCATTATCTTCATTGTCATTATTCAATATACATAGCAAATAGATATTTCATATTGTGGTCTATTAATTTTCACCACAATAATTGACAACGTTACACTCATAAATTTAATTGTAAATTGTAGTGCGTAAACATACGCAATTGTAATTCACCGATACAAAAAAAAAAATACATAAGTATACGTACCTACTTTCAACAATAAAACATTCGTAATAACTTCATGATTTCAAATGCTGTTAAAAGCATACTACTTACCTACTTCCCTATGGGTAAATAAGTAGTCAAATAATAATTTTTTTCCGAGCAATTAACATTGCATTCAATCTATTATTTTCAAAGCTAAAAAAAAATCGAATTGAAAAAAAAAATGGAAAAATATTGATGAACAAGGGCATGAACAAGGCGGCTTAACCATATCATGACGTGCAGTCTACTGCACTGTGATGGGTGACAATTATTACCATGGTTTGCATTTCATTCGGAGTGATTTATTTTTTTGTACTTTACAGACTATACAAGTAAAGCCGATTGTGTTTGTTGAGAATATTTCCATCCGAAACAATAATAATAATTAAACGCTAATGCGCTATATTACACTATAATAGTGTATAAATATACAATCATTTCGTCTTATCGTGTAGTATTATTCCGTGTTCGTGATTTATCAACTAAATATTTTTTGTCGACCAAATGGCCACGAATATAAAATAATATTCAACTTACTGGGGCAATAACTGTTCCAAATGCAAATCGATAATTTTTGCGAGTGTTGTACCGGCGTTTGGTGTCAAGTCGAACCCTATGAGCTCGGACATCTCTTCCCAATGTCTTTCGTTCAGAGCCGGGTTACACATGATTCTGATGATCGGCATGTATTGCTGAAAAAACATTGTGTTTCATTTGACAAAAAAAAAAAAAAGCCCCAACGTTCCAATAATTATTCAATTCGTGCTACAACAACACTGGTTTTGATTTGTTGTTGGTTTTATTCTTATGAAAAGGCATAGCTTTTGTTCCGTGCGGCAATAAATTTTTATTCTTTTATACATTAAACAATAGATTTTCGGAATTAAATGCTAAAATGACTATTGACTGTAATTAATTTTTATTTTATTCGTACTAATAATACTTTGTTTAAAAAAAAAAAAAACCAATATTATCGATACAATCGCAAAATAAATTATTATTAATATAATATTATATGCTTTCGTATATATATTATATTATTTTCCTAATGAAACAATACATTAAACCGACTACTTTAAATATATATATATATATATATATATATACATTTTCCTTTGTATTCGATGAAAAATGAAATTAAAAATTTTATTTTAAGGACCAGTAAAATAATTCTATTCCCACTAAATATAGACTTTGTTGTAGTTGTTATGTGCGAGTTTTAGTTAAATCTTTAATTCAACACAATACCAACATAATTAAAGGAACTTTGACGACCAGAAAAGTCTATTGTTTTCAACATAATCATTAAAGAAGTGCACACAAATGATGTAATTATTACAAAGTAATCAGTTTTTCTCTTTAGATTTAGTGAAAACCATGACTTTATAATTTTATCTACAACAAAACTCTTGATTCCTTTGATGTAGAAACAATTCTGTACTTTGAATATTAATATTAATTTATCAAATAACTAAATATTAGATGAAAGTAAAAATCTTTCGATAATATAATATATTATCTTACTCGAAAATAATTTATTTACACAAAAACTAATCCATATTCACGAAATAAATGATGATTGTGATGTACAAGAAATGTTTATAAAAATTAATGAAGCTGACAAAAACACAAGCTCGTATTTTTAATGTATCTATTTGATTATTGTTTTTATTTACGATAATCTGTACAAATGATTCTATTTTTAATCACAAACTATATTAATACCAGTGACTATACTAACTCTAAACTCTTGCATGCTATTTATCGTTTGGTGTGCAATCTTTAAAGGTGCAGGCCATAGGTTCATGTCAATATCGTCAATTATACCCTCATATCTTTTGCTGTAGTTCTGTGATAACATTTCTTTGCATTTAACTCTCAATATTTTTTGCATGTTTGATGCTTCTCTAAAAAAAAAACACACACACACACACATCGTAATATAGGTAATAATGTTAACCACGATCGGGTTTTTAATTTCAGAATATTTTACAATATTATATTATTATGTATAGTTTACTTATAGAACTCATCGACAGTTATCTCTATTTCCGGCAACGTTAGAGTGTCAAAATCACCACGCAGCCAAATATTCTTCTTTAAAAACCAACGGTAAGAAAACGTAATAAGATCGACAAACGGTCTCGTGAAATCCTGTAGAAAAGCATTATAATATATAACCGTACTCGTGTTATTATAATATACAGTTGTATTATTTTTATTATTATACATTTTTTTTTTTTACACTAAAAAAAAAATAAATAACATCAATAATTAATCTAACATTATATACATATATATTTGTTGTATATTAGTTGTACCCAAGTATGAGTTTTACCTAGTATCACTACTTTAAGAAGCACGCCACCGACTAGTATTGAAAATAACACTTTTTTATGTATAATTGCATAATTAAGAGTCAGAAAGAATGGCATAACATATAACTTACATATAACTTGTCAATTTCACTTGCATAACAAAATTTAAAAATAACCAACATGTTTCAAAGATTCTATTCATTGCGTATTATCATAAGCTCTTGATATATTTTAAAATATTAACAGCGCACAAGCATGCTAATCATTTGGACCTGGTGTGTAGAACTGTAAACGATATTATGTTCACAAATTCAATTACTTTAATTTCATCGAGTTCCGGGAACGTGCTGATTGGTTTATTAAACAACTCTTCTTCCCTGTTAATCCAAATGACGGTATCGTCAAATTTTTCAATTTTTCTCTGCAACGTGTTGACAAACTGCGGAAAACCAATTAAATTCATACTACCCACTATATATATATCTACGTGTAAACATAATTAATATTGTACTTATTGTTCCCAATACCAGTTTGTATTCGTAAAGTTTTGCCACGTCATCGATACGGTCCAAAAACGTAAGATTAGGAGCAAACTCGTCCAAATCGTAGTTCAGCGTGCTGATCACTTTTGCCAGTGTTTCTTCTGCGTTCGATTTTCCTGCTTCGTAAATAGTGGAATATTTGAAGAACACCGGTGATATGTTTTGTATCCACTTGATGGCGGACGCGTGCGCTTCCCAGAATTCCTTGGGCAACACGGCGTACTGAGATATGTTGCACGCGATCACCGTTAACTCCTTGGTCGTCTGTGTCATCTCTGTCATGAACGCGGTACTGGCGTACAGCATGTAATCGCCGAGGGCAAGAAATTCTTCGGAGTTTTTCGGCTTGGAAATGGCGCGTGAAACCATTTCGTTAAATTTGAAACACACCCTGTGGAATTATTGCAACTGAAAGTTTTCCGACACACAACATAATCGAATCACACACTTACCAAGCTAATGAAGGCCTTGGGGGTGTAATGTAAGTGAATAAAACAAAAATAAAATAAAACCCTTATCGATACAAGTATAAAATTATTACGGTTAACTCGAGTCGCTTACTTCTCGTTGTTACTAAGTTGCTTGAAAACTATGTGCTCGATAATCTGATCCATATAACTCTTGGCTAAATCACATATATGGTTTTTCATGTCGATCTGGTCTATACTGTTATGATAATTATTTCAATATTAATACAACCGCGACAGAAGAATCGATCGCGTTCACTTTACTTTCCAAGTTCAAAATTCCAACTGTCTACCAGCTCTATAGCCTTGTTCCTATAACTTTGAAACCAATCCAACTTTCCCAACAGCTCGTCGTACGTGTGATACTCCTGTAGATATACAAAAAGATCTTTGCGCTGATTTTCATTTACAACGTCACTGAAATCATTTTCTGTAACCGGTCCACGTGAGAATATATAATATTAATAAATTTCATTTCCAACAATCGTTTTCGGTCGTACCTAATTTCTTTAAATACATCGTCAGTTCTTTGTACATAATATTCAGCTTTTCAGCCAAATTAGATTTTGCTTCATCTAAATATTGTTGACCACGCTTAATTGAAATAAATTGAGAAGTTGTTGGCACACCGAAATGATACTCTAAGGACGGTAATTCTCCGACAGCAGTGTTGAGCTAAAAAATAAACTAAGTTAATGAATACTAAATAATGATGATTTACAATAAAACAATTTTAAAAATACCATTTTGAGTATATATTATAATTAGAGTTATTACTTATTAACTAATTCAAATGCGGGTACTCGTCAAACGTTAGTCAATTTGTGCAGGATTAAAAAATTCAAATTAGAGGTAGGAAATCCTAAAAAATTGTGTTTAAACGCAATATCGCTACGGTTTGACTAAATATTATAGACTTATTTTTTAGGATTTCTCAAAAACTATAAATTCTACTATTTTTATTATTATTAAATGTTTTTTAAGCTATATCCAGAGTACGCTTTTATTAAATCATTTTGCAAAAAAATTTGTACTACTAAAAAACGTTCAAAACATTTTGATTATCCATTCTAAAAGTAAAATTGGATTTTATTATACTCACTAAATTCAAAACAGAACAATATTGATCACATATTGCACTCACGCTAGGTGTGCTGATACATTTTGAACCAACAAAATGTAACTTAAAATTTAATTTAGGTGCTGTTTTTGCGTTGCCAAAAACTTTTACTATATGATCCATCGATTTTAATATCATACGTTCCATCTATAAATGAATAAATCAAATAAACATACATGAAAAAATGCTAAATTTAACAATTCAATTTTCACTGAATGTGAAATCATTACACCGATTAGCAATAAATTAGTAAGTATAGGTTCATACCAATACGGCAATACACCATTACTTATATATTTTTTGTATATTGAAATTGATTTTATATGACACTAAAAGTATTATTTAACTGTTACATACTTCTAAACTGATAATAGTTGTTACACCTTTAAGAAACTGTGAAAGTGCGTTGGTTGTTACGCCGTCTATTGCGCCTCTTTTAGTTAAAATTAATATAATTTTTTTATACCAATCTTTAGCCAAGTACGTCTCTTGCTTTCTGAAGTCATGTTCTAAAGTGGCCATCAAGTCATCGAGGTCTCGAGAAAACTCGTTAAATCTAGATAATATTATAATCACCACGAATTATTCACGGTTCGCTAGTGATATAATAATAATAATCAACTAGATACACAACGGGAAAAAAATTTATACCTATAAGATTCAGCGTTGATCATCGTCTTAGGGACTTGGCGTCTTGTAAAATACAGGATGTTGATCGTAGTAGGATGAGTAGCGTGTAAACGTTTCGCCAAAATCTTTTTCCTTTTCAAAAATAACGGATAGCTTTTAGTCTTACCCCCTAGACTGCAGGAAACGTAGAAAATATAATTTTAAAAGACATCACGAATTATTTATAATTAAAAATTATAACACTTGCGCTGTGGTCAACGGTTTCTCCCGCGATGTTCCCGGTAACGGGTGATTAGGATCCGGGACAGGCTTTACAATACCTTCCACTTGCTGCTTTTTTATTACTTTAATATACTCAGCTTTCACTTCGTCTATGAGAGACGCCGAAACTTTGGTTGTTTTCCAATGCACACTTTTCGATTTCTAAAATAGTAACAATATTGGAGGGTATGGTTTAGAAAAATTACACTGAACGAGTAATAATGTGTGCGTCGATACTTCGAAATACTGTAATATATCGTTCAAGGGCGTCCGCATTTTATCGTAATCATTATGTAATATAAAATATCACAAAATAAATATTTTTTAAGCTAAAAAAATTTTTTTCACCGTTTGATTATTATTACACTCAATTATGAACAATATTATGCTTTCATAGTATGCTTGTATCGCTAATCAGATGATAATGAAACAAAAATTAAAATACTTTGCCCCTCTCCCCTTGAAGAACTCCTGCGGACGCCCTTGATATATCATTGTTTTGTATTACTTCGAGTATATTTTCTATCCACGATTCTTGCATGGGAGTCGGTTCCACCGCCTCCGCGAATCCCCTGAGCAGTTTATGATAGTAAATCTGCGGCATCTTGACTTCTTCTTGGCGACAGGCTGGTGTCGACTTCCTACCCATCATCAAGTCGATTTTCTGAGTTACCGCGCACTCGTCCCTAATACAAACGTGGCAAACATTTAATATTTACAAATCGACCCACCTATGCCTATCGTGCACGTATAGCTGCTGCATGTTGCGAATACAATATTATTACACTATATCAGCTGCGGTGAAACACTCACATGTAGTTTTTGATTATAGCACTACGATCACTGATTGCTTTCTTTTGGTTTACGGATTTGCTCTTGTTCAGGTATTTACTAATGTCTGGCATTTTCGGTAATTTCGGCACGACCGGGGCCGTGTCCAAGAACCGTCTGATCTCTCTCTCTTCGTGCCAACCGGTATCGTCATAAGACACCGTTGAATACGTTCTACGGGGATGCGTCGAAGAACGCGGTTGTATATTGGACAAGTTTTTCTTCGGTCTTAACGACGGTATATTGGACGTGGACGGTCGACTAGGTGGCGGCACACAATCTTTACCCATCTCAACGAGTGGAGACTAAAACAATTTTCATCGCATTCAATAGACTGATGATCACCGACGATCATTGTGGGATCTTAACAATTGTTTTTTTTTTTTTTTTTTACGCCAAATGCATTCTTTCCTTTCAGTTTGCATCCATAGTCCTTTCATATAACCATCTCCTACTTCAACGGTTTACAAAATTGCTTTTTGTTTTAATATTATTTATTTTAAGAACTTTTGCATTAACAGTTTAACTTTAGCACGTCATCTATACCGGATACTATTGCTTTATAAATATGACCGTATATATTTTAGACTGTACACTTCAACTCAAGTTTGAAGGATAACAATATAATATAAAATGATGATCGGTGTAAGAATATGAGAATAAAAATGTTCAGCAATGTATAAACCTTAACATGTGTAAATAAGTCTTTAAGTATGATAATATTAGAACTTAATGATTTCTTAGTTTAACGTTAAGACTTGTATATACTCACTTCTTTTCCTAAATAGTTGATTCGAATTATTAATTATTTTACAATATAATTTTAGTAAGGACTATATATCTTTTACTACGCTGATTATAAGTGATGATATTAATGTATGTTTTAACTAATGATGATTAGTTTGGATTAAAAATATTTGACCTTTCAAACCCGTTTGTTTATTGTTTCTAAACAAATTCAAAAGAATTAATATTATAATAAAATATAATTTTACATTTTTACTGGTTTTTTTTTTTTTTGTTGCTTTTGTTTAATATATACACACTATTTAACACCTATAATTACAATATACTACAAATTTTCCAAGTAAGTTATCAATATTTAAACTTGCTGAAGTGTCTTCGTTTCGTCATAAAATTCCAAAATAAAAATATATACATTCTTAGTTTATTATACATATATATAAGCTTTAGCTAACCTATATATTTTACAACTCAAAATAAAAACTATTCATAATTAAATACCAGCAACAGGTATAAAATATTAAATAATACAACTAATAAAAGTAACGTTTCGGTCACTGTCTTTGTCGTTTTTATTTACGATGGACGTCTAAGTTTATACATTATACATTGAATATTTTAAATATTTACTTCGAGTGATAATAACAAGATAAACTACGTCCAACTTACAATACTTAGTAAAACAACACTAAAACAAGCAGTAAAATGTATCCTCTGACCTATTTTAATCTCAAAAGTTCGACATCGAAATAATACAATCATAATAATGGATAAATGTATCTAATCAATTATCATTAAAGCATATTTTAATCGAAGCAAATTGAATAACGAATTACAAACAACAGTACATATATTATACTATATCAGCTAAAGCGAAACTAATTTATTATATGATGAAGAGGATCGTGATGTCAACCGACGAGTTGATTAAATTCTATAAGTAGCTTACGATATTCAAAAGTAGGTGTATGTATGATAAATATATTTGATACCAAGACGAGAATATTATTCATTTTAATACTCAAACATTTACAATTCAAATTGTATTGTAATTATTAGTTATAAACCGTTGTGAACAAACAGTACTAGTATAATAATAATAATCCGATATCAATTCAATCGTTATGATTTTCGAATGTTCGGATCGTGTAGTTTTATGTAATTATTTAAATGAATAAATACTATTTAAAAAGCTCGTCGTTGAACATTATTTAAAACACAATGGGCGGCTTTTCAACGAGACCATATGGGCCATGGACTTTCCCCTCAGCCCTGTATTTTTCTAAAAAAAATTGTATATTGTTAAAAAACTTTTCAAAATATTTCGAGATCAAATAGATCATATTATAGATATTTTAAACAAAACTAAAAAATAAAAATACATTGTTTGAAATTGTATCGTATGTTTTATGTTGTAAAGTTTTCTGAAAATCATAGCTTAAAATTATGACTCCCCATGACTGAACCATGCCAATGGAGCTGCTCTTGAAAACACTGACCAATATACGTAATATTATTATATTATTACCTAGTAGATTCGTGAAAACAGTACAGATTAAATGAATATTATTATTTATTATGGATTGCCTGGCGACTCGCAATAACAACAAAGCAGCAAATACATACCTAGGTACCCAATTAAACAACACAAATATTATTCGATTTAAGACGGAAACGCACGTAACCCTGACACCATCATATTACTTTACCAATAATTGTAACCAATACACTTCACAACAACGTTTAACAATAAAATACAATATTCTGAATGATTTAAACCGAGCGACGACTTACTCGTAAACAAACCATAAACTGTAAATAGATCAAACATTCGAGTAATATCTGTTACCGATTGTAACCAAGGGTACCAACGGCAAGACACATAATATACCAATATGTGTTCTACACGAGTGTTGTTGCTATTGTCCTCGTGGTCGTTACTTTTCATTCGCACGTAAACATACATGAAATTATTACTCATTATTTATTATTACTATGCAATGTATTGAGTTTCAAAATATTAATTAACATCTTACCTCCCAATGGAAATTTTGAGATTCATTACTATTACCTAATTCATTACCTACACATTCATTACCCATTCGTAACCTACCCACTGTAGAAAATGTACCAGAAATATCGTGAGTTTTGATTTACGTACATGCATAATAATATGACCCCCAGTCAGCTGTAAATTAAATCATTATTAATTGTTAATCGATACACTTTGTTTTAAAGTAAAAAATAATGAGATACGAATACGATTAAATTCGTGTACCTACTTTTCATATTGCATATTTCTGCACCTTCTAGACCTTATAGTTATATGTAACATTGTATTACGTATAAATTATAAACGCCTTCATCCGTTTGTTTTTCTAATGTGTTTTATTGCATATTTTGTTAAAATGTAACGTTTTGTTTAAAATTATTTCATTAATCAGACCTAAAAGCATTAATATTTTTACTTTGAGAAGAGATTAGTTTTTGTAATATTCAGAATATATTTGCACGTTTTTATTAATACGTATAACGTGTCGGTACAAGAATACACGTAATAGGACTTCGGTTATGACAAAAGAAAAAAAACTACTTACCTATGTATAAATAAAAGTGGAGAGGACATTGGTGGCCCCTATGGTATTTGATATATTATTTTATCACTCCCATAAGTAGTAACATAAAATCCAGTGCCCCTGCACCTCCCACTCCTAAGTAAAATACATTTCTTGCTACGACACGACCCACTTCAATATGAAATAGGTCCCCTACATGGTCTAAACTGGAATTCGAGAATTCCCAAGTGACACATTAGATAAAATTGACGGTAAAAAATATTATTTACGAGAAAAATAAGTTTTTTAGATTTACAGTTATCATTTAATAAAATAACACCAAACAAATAAAAATGATGGGGTTACATCTACTATTATACTCTTATTACTTCTTTCGGATCATTAAGAAGATGTATTATAAATTTCAAGATCCTTGATCCTAAGCTATTGCTCAGTCTAAGTCATTATTTTATTAATTATTGTAATAAATTCCATATTATATTAAATCAAGAATAAAAACCTTCACGTATTACTAAAGTGTCAATTTTTATCTCAAATAACCAACGATTCTCGACTCGGAGTTGATATAACTATAGCAAAATGCATGTTGTTATATGGCCTATTCACCGAATTCACATTAACAAAGAGCCCCACGAGTTTAATAATACGGTTTTTTATTGCCCAAATAGTTAACCTTTGAAAAAATTAAACGTTGCGCCATGTGCAATGTTTTCAATACAAATACTACCAAATACGAATATCAATATTCTGCCAACTATCACGCAGTCGGCGAGGAACGTATTGTATTTTTAATCTTTATCATAACGGTTCAAATCGGTGTATTATAATTTATCCTCGTTAAAATTAGCAGATAATCATTCTTTGAACATCCCGCTCATTGTTTTAAACTTGAGATATCTAGTAAGTTTACGGTCAACCTCGTCGGCTAGTTTTAGTTCGCGTTATTTATTCCTATAGGGTTTGCGCAAAGTTGTACCCCAAACACAAGGCCTAAACTATATACGTACCGAGGACAAACTAAATTCCAAGTGTTAATTACACGGATACACAGGAAATGATAGGATATACTATAACAGTATTTTTACACACGACACCACTTGTAAATTAAACTACCGTTATGGCGGGGAACGACGAAGACCCTATTATAACGTCGAATAATTCGATAATTTGATAGTACATATTGAAACACTTCTATCCGTGTGCAAGTCCTCGAATGGAATTTTATACTCGCAGAGATTCGCATATAATTTGTTTTTTTTTTTTAAATTAATTCACATTTCACAAGAAATACATATACGCTTTTCGATCATTGGCTTACGTGTTCCTATAGTCGAACTATCATTTTAAATACCATACTATTAAAAGGTAATAACAGTGCCCTGCAAAAATTTATCGTAAAAAACGTGCTTTTAAACTTCCAATAACATTAAAGATACTCTGGCCTCGTTGATCATAGAGACACGACTTTGGTATCAAAATAAATTTAAAAAGTTCTACTAATAATTCTTGGAATGGTTTTTAAATTTTTTTAAAATAGTAACACTTAAAATTTATAAAAAAAAAAAAAAACATATAAAATAAAGGTATTTAGGTATCAAAAAAACTTTTCCAAAAACTATTACAGTAGAGTTTAATTTTTCCAGACTATTTTGATACCAAAATCATGTTTTTACGACCGACGATTACTATTAAAAGAACAACAGTGTGTTTTATAGTCCAAAAAAAATACGAATTTACGATTATCATCGTGTGCGGTTTTTCTGAGGCTGTGATCAAAAATAACGTTTATTTCTACATTGAAACAGATAGAATTTTGAACAGATGGATCTTATAGTCTCGAAAATGATGCGAGAATCGGGTTTTGATACATACCAATATACTATATAGTAAGTATAGTTATGAATATTATAGTTCGTGAATTTTTCGGGAAAATTTGATTTTTATTTAGCTTCTCATTTACACGCGTTCCTAGCTTAGTTATTTCGACATCGATAGATAGTAAAACCAATAGGTACCAAGATCACCTGATTGAAACGAGAACATGCGATTTCCAAAGTCACAGCCAGGAATTATATGGACGCGTAGGTCAGGGGGAAGGTGGAAGTCAGCCCACCTTCATTGCCCGTAGCTTTGGAGTTATGTTAGTTTTTATTTTAATTTTACTCTATTTTCCAGTCACATAACAATCTTAAAATGATAAATTGTTTATTCAAATTTGATGTTATATATGTTCATAACAATTTGCTGAATATGAAGTATCAAACATTATATTGACATAAAAAATGTTTAAAATTTAAATATTACTCGTATGAATATACATAATTTTAATCATCTATGATTACTTTAAATAAATTATACAACATACGTAAATTAATTCAAAATTTTACAACATGAGTAAGAAAATATATTTAAAGGTTTCTTTATACCATGATTTTGTTGTAACTATACATATTATACCTGTCTATATTTTCTTTAAAACATTCAAATATGCATACTACGCTAGGAGTTTTTAAATTATTATTAATATCATAATTTATGACAATTAATTTTTGTATTTTTAATTTAGACTTATTGCTTACTCATTAATTATTCTATTATTATTTCTCGCTTATTATATTGAAAATTTATGTTAGAAGCACAATGGGACAATCATCACAACTATCAGGAACTGACATTAAGACATAAAAATATATAGATATTGATGGTAAATTCCATTATTCACCGCTTCGTCAAATCCAAAAGATAAATGGAATTTATAATTTAACGTTACAGTACAACACAATTATATGCACATACGTATATACCTAGTACATATTGTTGTAATATATGTTAATGAATATACCAAATAAAGTAATTTAAGATTATACGCAAAGACTAAGTTTAAGCCTTTAATTTCCTCCCCCCACCCACTCACACACACACCACACACACACATAGATTGGTCCAGAGACGCCTCGGGCGTAGGTTTGAGTGTAAGTGTAATGACGAGATCGTAATTAAAGAAATACAGTAATACCCACACATTAAATTGACACCGTAAACCATTCAAAGGATTTCTATTCATTTCAGAGGGGGGGAGGGGGGTAATTAGACTTGCAGGTAGAGGTATAGGTACATCAAACAAAGCTACATTGACGTTGTCGTAGGTAATTAAAATCACGAACAAATGCGAGGGATGCGCTCGCGGTGCCAATAGAACGACGTTTATAATTATACACATAATTTACGTTGATTATAATTACCAACATGAGCTAATAAGTGACATTTCGAACTCAGACACAGGAGACGAAAAACAGATTACATTTGTCTGACGGAGTACAATACGTTTTCAGCGGCTGCAGGGTGGGCCATTATCATTTGGCCACACTCTGTACTGGTATGCCTACAATATGTAGATTGCATATTATATTACTATCTACCTATATACATATAATAGTATTCCAGAGTTACGATGATGTATGTCTTTGTTCGTTAAAAACTAATAGGTACCTCACAATTAATTCATTTCCGGTTCGGCGCATCGCAAATTAATTTCACTATGTTATATTGTTCTATATATACATACACACACCTATTTCAGAAGATTTAAAAATAAATTGCATTTATCCGTTTTTACGGAAAAAAAAAAAACAAATAATTAAAAACCTAATATATCAAAAAGTGTTTAAGTCGCATTAGTAATTTAAATTAAACATGGATTTTATTATACTTCCGTCGACTCAATAGCCATGGGATTTTCGGTGGTGAATGGAGGCAATTAATTAAAGGTCAAAAAAAATAATAATAATTAGAGTTTTCTTGATTTATAGTAATTAAAACAGTGGTGGAACGAGTTTTTCAATATCAAATACGTCCAACTATAAGTTATATTATAAAAAATAAAAAATAAAATTGGTTTCCATAATACTATATGTGATTTATTGGTAGATAGGTGTACGCAATCACATACTTCAAACGGTAATTCTATACCGTTTTTGAAATGTAAGTGTTGTCTATTGACTTCTTGAACTGGCACTGGCATAAGACCAGGGGTACAATATCACCAAGAGTGTTTAAAGCAACTGCATTCAAGTATAATAATTTGTAGTTAAAAAAAAAAAGATCACATTTTTATAACATAAGAGAGAACGAGCGGCGAGGTTAAATAAACGTATTCGCCGTTGCCTATAGGGTAGCTAAATGCGACTCGGATAAATAATACACAACGCTGTCACGCGGAATTGGCGTAGGTAACTAGGTACGTTTCTATCACTTCGATTCCCAACCGTCATCCGTATTCCTCGGTAATCTTCAATCATCCGCTGTCTTGAATCCATCATCGCGGAAAGGGAAAACGACATCAACGGCAGAGCGCTTTTACGTCTTGAGCACAAAAAAAAAAAATCCAACTTAAAACCGTACAAAACATTAATACGGAAGATGGTATAAATGTATTTGAAAATTATAACAACCACGCACTATGTATACAGAGTGATTCATTTAGGATGCTCACCCCCATTTTTGGTCGTAAAAAGGTTAAAATTTGGATTTTTTTTTTTTTTAGTTTTTAAGTTACCATAGCAACTATGTTTTCCACTATTTTTATTTTTTCATATTAAATTCCTGGTATATCCTGTGGTGATACAAACTTTGTTTTTTCAAACGCGAATTCCATACCTATTTTCTATGCGAAACAATATTTAGTTAATTTCATTTTTCTGGAACTTTTGGTGTAACGTAATCGAATTTCGGAATTATTCAAATTTAAAATTCTGTGTGAAGGTGCTAAATCAATTAGGTAACCCGATGATTATCTCTACATAATATCATATGTGGCATTGATAAGAAAATATGTATTATGATTACAACTTCATAATCAAAGCCCAAAGATAATTAATTATTAATAATACTTATACGACTGCAAATATCGGATATCTGTTGTATTATAAGTGCCGGATCACACTATGCGTTTTATCGGCGACCGAAAAAATCGGACACGGCGGAACCGCAAACGGCTAGACCGTTCAGACCATGCGTTTTATCGGTTGCCGAAAACCTAGTGAACTACATAATATACAAACAAAACTAAAAAGCGCGGGGATTGTTGTAAATTTAAAATGTAAACTATTGTTGGATTTCTATTTTCTACGAAATGTATCTAATATTATTATCGTTAGATGGTACTTTTGTAAGTCAAAAATCAAACTTTTTCAATATTTTTTAAAAGCGTCGTAAAAAACCATAAAAAAATTACGAAAAAACGGGAAATTTTACGCAAAACCACGTTTTGACAAAATACATTTTTTTTAAATGCTCTAACTTAAAAACAAAAAACCGCAAACACTTGAAATTTTCATCAAATATTTATATTGGCATTTTCTTTGACAATTTAAATTTTAGATTTTTCTAAGTTTTTTTTTTTTTTTAATATCTATAAAAAGAATTTGGCTGTCCAAAAACTCTTGAAAATTTAATATAAGGTTTATTATAAGTTATACTTATAGCATATAAAAAAATTGGAAATCGTTTCACTCAAATTTTTTGTAAAAGCCTATAAAGTTTAAATTTGTATAAAATATGTTAAAATTTTGATAATTTGCAAGTTATTTTGTAGTTGAAAATTTATAAAATTTTTTTGTTTATGCTTAAGGTTCAAAATTTTAACACTAAATTATCCATAAGTTATTCTTCAAAAAACTATAAAAAATTTCTACCGGACTTATTGAAAAAAATTTTATGATCGTTTGAAATTTAAATTTTTAAGAGATAGCATAAAATGATTTATCCTCAGACGATTTTAAATATTTTCGATTATTCAAAAAGTAAAAGTCGCAGTAACTTGAAATTTTTACCAGCTATTAAGATTGGTATTTTCTTTAAGTCATATTATTTTCAAATTACTATTTTGATTTTTAAACTACTTATAATAGGCATTTGAAATATTCGATTTTTTGCATTTTTTTTTTTTTTATAAACGTTGATAAAAAAAATTTGGCTGGTACAAATTCGATGTATACGTATATGTATTAATAATATACGTATATATGTATATATATATATATATATGTGTTAATTCTTATCATCACACAATTACTAATTAGTTCTTATATTCCATTCACAATCTTAAATTAGTAGCAAATAGCACTGACAAACTACATTACAATGTTACGTATTATAGAAATATTTCCGTAATACTTAAATTAAATTAACTCGAAAAACTATTCGTTCGAATTTTGATTTTAATACATCAAAATTCACAGAAAAATATTACCAATGGTATACCGCAGTGAAAAAAGGGTATTCCCATTTGAAAAACAAAGGTTTGTAGTGTTTGTATCACCACAGACAAGAAAAAAAATTCTAACCTTAGCATTTTTATGACCGAAAATGGGAATGAGCATCCTAAACGAATCACTCTATATACGTACACGGTTAACAACTTTTCGCGAAAACATCAATACACCACCCGCATGGCCCGTAAGATAGTTCTAAAATATTTTCTATAATCTATACTCACCATCGTTTGACGTTTCTTGGCCTATTTAGGGTCGTGACCCATTCCTCCTCCCAACCACCTTAAAATAAAATCTAATTTAAGCCTGACTATTAGTTTTTTTTTTTTTATTCTTTGTGATGTAATAAACGTGAAGAAATGTATATACGCATTTAATATTTTAATTAAATCTAACCAAACCTGAACAGCCTTTACTAAAGGATTCGTGATCTCCCGGTTGAGAAACGCTGATTTTTACGACAAGAGCTCCTCCGACTATTATTAACTATACGCATTTGGTTTGGATGCAAAATATTAAATAATTTCATCTACACGCATTTGCACGAGATTCCTTAAATATTTTGATATTCAAAATAAATATTCAAATAAACATATCGTACATTCATACGTCTTTGAAATAGACATTCGAATACTGTTCAATGAAATATATTTATACCTATATTATTTTTGAATAGATGCCCGTGAAAAAAAAAAAAACGATCCCGCCAAAACTATAATATATTATGTACTATACCTATATATCTTGTAGGTATAGTTACTGTTCCGTCACATTTATGATTAAATAATATCCAACATAAATGTACAATAACTGAATAAAATGATTAATATTCATGATATTAGTAGAATGAGTGCCTGGGGAAAAAAAAGTACCTTAGTTATCCAAGTATATTTAAATATATTTAGCTAAGGGTCGGATTGCCGGAATAAATAAATCTCGAGTTTTAAAGTTTGTACACATAGCCACATAATATTATTATATAGTGAATGCCATATGTATCGATGATTCAGTGGCGGACACATGGGGAAGGTTTCAGTGTTCAAACCCACCGCCCTGGTCTTTATTTTACTATGCGTATAATATATAGGTAGTTGTATGAAAATTGATATAAAAAAAAAAAAAAAAAAATATAATTTTTAAATGTACTCGCAAATGAAAATATTTTATATACCTACGGCACTGTATCAAGAATAGTACCTACCTACCCATTAAGACAAGCAATGACGTGACAATAGCTTATTTGAGAGGCAATTGCATCTGAAATTTTTAAGGTGGATCGACTATGGATGGGTGTCAATAAAATGTCAATTGCTTTTCAGTAATATTGTTATAATTTTGCCACGCCACTGGCTGCACGGTATGGTGAGGAATAAAGATCTAAATTGAAATGAGCTACAGTAGTATCCCGTCGTTATTTTGCATAATTTTTTATTAAATAGGGACCTAAAAATGTATCGGTGATACCTACAAGTATCTTTAGCTGTGGTAATTATTAGAGCAAAATCTGAAAAGGATTGTAGATAAATAATGTTGTAATGCAGAATGATATCGAGCCATAAAAAAATTGATGATTTGTATTTTTGATCATAGAAATTTAAAAAAATTGAATTTCAAACTGTTGTCTTTTGCCCACTGTAAAATAAATTGAAAACTCTCAACTGTAGTTTAATGAAATAATTTGATGAATAAATTATTTTCTTTTAACGACTATACATTTTTTATTTTTAAATACTTATTAAAGTGCATTGAAATGATAAACCTCTAAAATAATTATAAAGGCTAAAAGTAGGTACATGATTAAACGACCTAGAATTTACCTAATCTCCTAATACATATATAAAAAAAGGTAAACACTGCTTTAATAAGTGTTATTTGTAATGACTGTAATGTTAATAAAATCATTGTTGTTAATAAGACGTAGTGTTGAAGAAGTACCTACCTAAGCTCACTGATGACATTTTGTTTGAACAGCCACTCAAAAAGCCAAACATCATCCTTAACAGTGAAATCAATGAAGTTTGTATAGCTGTGTTACAACTTGAAACTGATACAAACGTCTAGTATGAATTGCAGAATTTTGTTTTTTTTAATTCTATAAAAATACGCTCACCACAGTAAACGCAATATTTATCTATGTTTTCATATAATTGCTTAGTGCTAAAGAGTATGCCCATTTCATGGTACCACTATATCAGACATCAGTCGTTTGAGATCCAATAAAAGAAACGGTGTGAAAAACCCAACACTAGTTACTATATAGTTAGTGTGTGTACACTGAATGTATATGTATCTAGAGAATTGAAAACAAATGAGCATGGATGGGTATACTAAGCTCGTTTCAATTCAACCGCCGATTCTAATAGAAACTCGCATCTGCTCTAAACATGATTTCATTAAACGTGTACACATTGCCCTTTCATGTTATGTTATAAAACAAATGTGATAATATAACAGTAAAATATAGGTGCATAACAAGCATGAATTTAGTAAAATGAAAGTATAATATAGATATCAGATAATATTTTATTTTATTTTATTTTTTTCGTTAGGTAGATTTGGGCATCGGTGGCCATTAAGTTCAACGATTATTTTTATGAAGACTCAATTATGTGTTATGGTATTAGCGGCATCTTCTCACCAGACGGCTGTGCCGCCCGGATTCGAACTGGTCACCGTACGATTATGCCGCTAGGAAATGTTTAACACTTATCACATAATATTAAAGTAGTTTGATTATATTTTTAACCAGTGTTTAATATATCTTTTATTTAAATTTTGTTTATTGGGCAGTGAAAATTGTGTCAACACATATATGTGTACACACATAGTATGTATGTCGCGTCCACTGTTAAAAAGTTAAGCAACATCAAATTACACATTACTTTTTACCTTTTTTTGATAACGAATATTTTTCTTCCGACCATAAATAATATTATATTGTCATTGTACGATGATGACGCTTTAAACAACTACATGTAAATTGATTACCAATAAAGAACTAAAAAATTATTAAAAAATATTAGTTACTTAGATATTAGGTCAGACAATTTAAATAAAAGTATATTTCTAAAAATAAACACTGTATGATTAAGATATACAATAATTCATTTCATTTTTATAGTAAAATTAAAATATTAAAACCATATAATTGTCTAGTTAGTAGTTGGTCGGTGTAATACTACTTTTCACTTACTCTTTATTAGAGGCATATAAAAAAGGTAAGTTGGATAGAGTTTAACACACCAAGTGGTACTAAGTACTTTAAAACGAAAACATATACACATGGGTGTGATTAAAATATTAGATCAAGGCATTAGAAAATGGTTAGATGCCATGAGCCATCCAGAAGTTATTTAATACAATAATTATTATAGAAGGTATGATAGAAGGAAAGAGGACTACGGGACATTGTGAACACTATTATAGAAGGTTTTCAATTTAAATAATAAGTCAAATCCATAGGGAAGCTTAAATAAAAGGAAAGCAATGAACTAGAATAGAGTCTTAGAATAGTAGACCAACCCATAGGTTGAAAAAAATGTCTTTCCTACTATAAAAATGAAAAACATTATTATTATAAAAATTAGAAATTAATAAACAATAATGTAACAATATGTAAATATATTGAGTTTATGAGATTTATTTAATATATAAAGTAGATTGTAGGTATTCAATAGCTGTAATGTAAATTCAGTGATCACAAAACACTTACTATTTCAAATAGTTTTTATCTGTAAAAAATATATATTCACTAATTATCTAATATATTACAATATATACACAAAATGTATATATATTTAGAAATAAATGAATAAAACAAAAATTTATAACAATATGTAAAAGATTTAATTCAATTTTATCTACTTTTTTAAATTCAGTTAAAATACACAATACCAATTACACAAATGTTCTTTGTAAAAATAAGTTTTTATTGCAAAAATAAACATTTTTTAAAAAAATATATCAAGTATTGATCAAATTTTGTATAAATTATGAAATTGGTAACTTAGATAAATATAATTGACAGTATTTTTACAAATAAAGTACCTATGGTAGGGGTTCAAGGTTCATCGTTCCATATATCATGTTTTAGTTGAGCATCACGAATCTTTTTCTCTAAAACAATATATTTGTCAAGAATAATTATAAAATGTCATTTAAAATACTCTATCAAAATAATTACCTTTGGCATTTGCCAACATTGAACGTTCCGCACTAAGAAGATCTGGTGATACATTAACCTTCAAGCCCAGAGCACTACTGACAAGACGTCTAGCCAATGCACTACAAGTTTTAGGCCTAGTTGCTGGAAGTGGTGCAACTGTCTCAGCTTTGAGTTTTGAATCTTTAATACCATTCTTAAGAGGTCTAGTTTTTACAAGAGCAAATGGTGTATTTAATGCTTGATCAGCTAATCAATGAAACAAAAAATATTCTATAAATATAAAACTATAGTTCTTAAAAACAAATAATTTGTAATATTCACCTAAATATGGGCTTTCAAATACCGCTAATGCATGAGTATCGTCAACCCAAATAATTTCAAAATGCTTTTTACGGAATGCAGCAAATTGGTTCATTAAATCAATTGTTTTTAGATCAGAAGAGAATCCATACACTTCAATAACACACTCCCCATCGCCTGAACGTTCCTCCATTGTTTGATGACTACGATAATCTTCTTTAGCACATTGTACTTGTACTTTACCCATTGTCGAGACTAACTAAAAAAATAAATACTTTTTTAATAAAAATAACAAAGAGACATTATACAAATAATATTTCATATTATCATTAAAAAGCAATGGATACAATTTCAGAATATTGCAACAATATGATAAAATCAATTTAGTAAGATCGGTGTACAAAATTTCTTTAACTTTTTCAGATTACAGAACACTAAACAAGTATAATAATTTAAGTAGAATCCTTTTGAAAATTAATATAAATAAAATAAGTAATAACTAATCATAAAAGGAGGTAGACAAAACATCACAACAAATGCCAAAATATTCAATGCAAAAGTATTCGATTAATTAGTAGACCCATATAGGCAGCAGACAAGTATACACTTTCTTTTTTCATTGCAGTTATTATTAAATAGTTAAATGTAGAATTTTTAATTTTGAATAGCTTTTTCCAGGTCTCATGGAATCCTTGCGAGTTATCTGCGGTACCTCAAAATTACGCAAAATACAGTTTATGAAACTGATGTAATGTATATAAATATACTTCAATATAAATAAATTTTTTTCTTCAAATTACCTTAATGAACATTAAATTATCAATAAAGTAACTTATATTTAATTAATTTTGTCAAATAACATAAATCCTAGGTACGCTAATAAGTGTGTTTAGTGTTTACCATTTAAGGTAGAAATTAAATAACTATAGTGAATAATTAACACAAAATAAACAGAGAAAATCATCATATTTAATAATTAAACAATACGAATATGTAAAACTTACTTCTTTCATAAGTAATGGATGTATATAATCATCTTCTTTATCATACAAATCTTCCCAACTACATTCATCTACATTTAATATTTTTTTTTTCTTATTCTTTTTTTTCTTCGCAGATACTTGTTCATTATTTTCAACAATTTCTAAAGACTTCTTTGCAACCTCTGGACTTGGCTGATCAATTAATTTTCCAACAGTATTTGTAGAACTTTTATCTTCAAAATCTGTCAATATACCACTAGAGAAACTGTTATCCAAACATAAATTCACACAATTTGAATTATATTCGGCTTCTAACAATGATATACATTGATTAGAATTATCATCTGCATTTTCTATTTTAATTTCATGATTCACATTAACTCTATCAACTTTTGAATCTATTGTTATACTGTTTTTATTAGATTCTATTATGCCATTGGGTGCAGTTTGACAGGTAATATCTGATATTGGAAAATCGGATACATTAACTAAAGCAGCATCTTGAGTGCTAGTACTACCAACAATATTAGATACATTTTGGGGAAGATTTGAGGTCATTAAAGTATTATTACAGCAGTTATACGTAGTTTCCACATTATTGAGTTGTGGTTCGTCATTTTCCAAGGTAGGAATTTTATTTTCTATTATTCCATTCACTTCAGATGAATTAGAATTACTATCATTTTTATTTAAAAAATCTGGTAAATTACTAGAAGACAATGGTTCTGAGATCTGATATGATACATCATCAAATAAATGTTCTGCACTTACGTTATCAAAAACCATATCATTTGATAAGTCTACAAATTCAAATGAATTTATTGATTTGAATACACTATAATTGTTAAAATTTAATTGTGGTGTTGAACTTTTTATCTTTTTAGAATGAGAAGTCTTATTGGAACCGTGCTGTATTCCAGAGTTGGCTTCAAATTTTTCAGATAAATTTAAATTGGAATTATTATTAGAACCATTAGTAGTTGTGCTAGTTAATCCTCTAAGTGCTTTAGGGATATAAATAGGGATATCTGGTCTTTTACATTGTTTGCGCTGAGTTGATCTGTAAAAATTGAAAATCATTTAAAATTAATATAAAGTAATTTTCAGTAATTATTTCATCACTATAATAAATTTTACTTCACCTTAAACTTTCATCTAATTTTTTTTTAGGCATGAGAGACTGCATTAATTTTTCTTGAGCTTTCCTTTCATGAGGTGTTCTCCATGGCCGATTTTTATCCGTATCATTTTCATCAGGTGTTTCTTTTGAGTCTTCTAACTTTGTTTCACAAAACCTAATAAAAAAATATTAATAAAATTGTTATACCTGTTCCTATCTAATTATTAAAGCAATTATTAAGAGTATACATTTTTAACATAAAATGTATTAATGCAAAACTAAATTCTACAATCTTTACTTTTTAAATCATAAGTCTTATATATATAATGTATTGTACAGGGTGATTTGTTAAGCAAGCATACCCCCTATTTTGGTTGTAAAAATGCTATAATTTTAAATTTTTTTTAAGTTCTTTTTATACACCCCCCCCCCTGAGTATGATATGTGGCAATACAAATTTTTGTTTTTCAAATGGGAATACCCTTTTTTCACTTCGGTAAACAATTGTGATTATTTTTTTGTGCGTTTTAATATACCGAAATCAAAATTCAAAACAGTAGTTTTTGAATTATTTTAATTTAAGTATTAAGGAAATATTCCTTGAATAGGTAACATTGTAATGTAATTTGTTAGTGTCATTTGCTACCGATTTCAGATCCAAATTTAATATAAGCACTAATTTATGTGATGATAACAATTAACATGTACCTATATAATTAATTAATAGATACATAAAACGTTTTAATATCATATCTATATGTAAACATCAAATCAGATAATGCAACAGTTATCTGCTATCTACAAAAACCAACCTTTGAGCTGTATTTATCAATATTACTTTTATATAAGTAGTACACTAGTATGTACTTACCAAGTTCCTCATTATTTTATATATATCTGCGTAATGTGAACGCTACATAAGTAAAACTTATCATGAGATACCTATCTTAAATTTGAATGATTCTGATATTTTACTATGTTACATAAAAAGTTCCATAAAAATGAACCAAATTGTATTTCATATAAAAACTATAGGATTCCTATTTGAAAAAACAAAGTTTTTATAGCTACAGAACATACTTATAGGTCGGCATGAAAAATACAAAAAAATGGAAAACATAATTTTTAGAGTAACTTAAAGATTAAAAAAAAATTCAAATTTAATCATTTTTAAGATCAAAAAAGTGGGTGAGCTTGTTTAACAAATTACCATTTGTATGAACTTCATCCGCATGTTATAATAAATTGTCTTACTTCAAGGTTAAAAACAATTACAAATCTTTATGACAAAAATAATATTATATTATACTTTATATGTAAAGGTACGTATTTAAAATAACAACAATGGTTGAGATGTAGGAGAATAAAAACATATTCAAAACTTTCTTACATCAAATGCTATACCTAACTTACATTGGTTTAAGTGATGAATGATAAACAACAGTGCGTCTTCCGTAGCTATTGCCAATGGATATGGTGTTAAATTCGGAAAAATGATTTTGTACCAAGGTGTGTATCAAGAAGCGATTGCGTGCGCTTAATGGAGGATAGACCAGAACGACTTGTCTAGAGGAATATGAATAAAAACACTATGTAAATACATTTGGCCACGGCGGTTGAACAAAAATAACATTATCAGCCATTGTACAAAACATTAAACTATACCAACTTTTTATCGTCCGAAGCGAATGTCCCGGCGGCGTAACGTCTGACATCGGCCAAGGCTAATTCCAAGAGCGAGCATTCACCCGCTCGCAGATTCAGTAAATCCAGCGACTCCATAAACTCTTCGACGGGAAACCATCAGAAAGTAGCTCGAACATCTGTAACGCTCGACGGTATCAACGATATAATGCAACAAGCAACACGTCTCCTTGTCCTTGCACTTTGGGTATTTTCCGACGGGTTCGGGTTTGGACTAAAAATAGGCAATAACGGGATTGTTGGGAAAACGAGAGAGACAGAGTTTGGGGATGTTGAATAGCACAAGACTAAAAGAGCGCACGGTGACGATGTAGATACACGGTATGCACTCGCCATGATGTCGAATTGTCGACCAATAACGATGTAAAGTTTTTAGTATGATAACACTTATCAAACATATGGCGGGCAACCTTGGGACGCGTTGCTCGCAATCTGCAGATATTGTTACAGAGACATACCTAACTGGTCCTTTATGGTAGTTTGTAATACGATACATTATTATCATTATGATTTACGATGCGCGTCGAAAATCGACATCAATTCTACGCCAAATTAAATGTTTAATATTATGCATTCTACGAGCAGTATACTGATAACGTTAAGTAGGTATGAAGAAATGAGTACCTATGCGTGGAAAAAAAAAATATTCATTTTAAAAGTCTGTGTGACTACTCGTCTTTAGGTCATAGGTCATTGTGTTCGTTGCACACAAATTATTGTTAATAATACCATTACGACGGACCGTAATCCTGTATTCAAATTAATGTTAAAAAAAAAAAAAAAAAATGATTAGTACATTTTTAATGTATAGGTAAGCCGGTATGCCTTGTGTATACTGTGTGTGTAGGTACACAACAGTGAATGGTTATTTTAATATTTGTTTTATTAATTTAATTCTGTTTAAATTTTTATTTTTCTTTCTTAAAAATTATATTATTCCTGAACATAATAATATTAATCGATGATAAAAAAAAAAAAAAACAGAGCTTTTATTAATATATTAGGAACACAAATGCCCTGTCGGCTGTAAGCGTCGCTTCTGCAAAAAAAGAAGGTTTTCAATACTTCACAGATTGTTTTATAATTCGAATATATGACAATTTTTATAGCGTTTTCCTTTATAGCAGTATTATTGTTCAATTAGTTTCTGATCTACCTATTATGTGTGTATTACGCATTATTATTTCTTTACGTTTTGTAATTTCTCATTAGTCATTAGTAATGATTTTTATAAACATAAAGTCCATAAAGACCTTTGCCATATTGGCTACGAAGTTTTCTTGGAATCGGTCATCCCACTTCTTGGATTTTTTTTTTTAGATACAATATATTCACATTCACTGTTTAATAATTCTAAAATATTTAGTTTTAAAATTATATATAAGTGAACCTAGCAACAATATAATAAAAAAAAAAAATATCAAATATATAACCTACACATTTAAATCCCTCACGTCATAAGTACTACTGCTGGGCAGTGGCGCACCCAGAGGGGGCTTTGGGGCTGAAGCCCCCCCCCAAAAAAATATATTTTTTTACTAAATTATACATTATTAATATTAATATTATTTCACTATTATTATTATATGTTATATTATACGTTTAATCAATCATCATTGTAGTACCTACTATATTTTTGAAAATATGCTATAATAATTTATTATATTTTGTGAAAATATGCTATAATAATTTATTATATTTTCACAAATATAGTAGGTACTACAATGATGATTGATTAAACGTATAATATAACATATAATAATAATAGTGAAAAAATAACCATTTATAATTTGCGGTAATTATTTACTGGTGTGTAAAGAAAATAGGAAAATGTTTAAGCCCCCCCCCCCTAAACAAAAATCCTGGGTGCGCACCTGCTGTTGGGTAGTTCCTTTAATCATGTAAACTCAAGTCAATAACCTAACCTAACCGCATATATGCTTATTGTAAATCACCCTTACAAATTGTATATTTTCTAAATAAATGTTAAAATATATATATAAGTGGAGGATAAGAGTCAAAGTTTAAAAAAATTCTATGACCGATCTCAAATTAATTTCATAACAAATTTAAATATCTTATTAGATTCATTTTCGCACTGGTAGTTTTATTGCTACAATGGACAAAATCCAGGCATGTTTTCGTCAAAAAAAAAAAAAAAAAAAAACAATAATATTGAAACTGTAAGTATAAAAATCTTTACTTTTCATGATTATTTAAGTTTTTAAAAGTATATTTGACGTATTTGGATAATTTTTAAATAATAATAATACTTTTTATTTTAACTTTCACCTAATTGCTCGGTTTTGAGATTAATAACTTGGTTAAGATTGGGGCCTAATGGGGAAAAGTAAATTAACATGCACCTACTTATTCATTATTTATAATATATTAGTAATTATTGAGTTAAAATAGTTCCCCCCCCTTAAAAACTGTCTAAGGATGTCACATTGTCACTCCTGTAGCTAAAACTGTATATTTTATCGATTATATGTTTATATATTATATCCTTTTTATTTAGATTTATTTATGTACCTAGCTAGTCTGTAAGTAAAATATTCTACTTTGAAAGCAAGGACTTCTAAGTAATGTAAATAGAAATATGTTAATGTTGATAATCAATGGTGTAGAGAAGTAGCTTCCACGAGTTGCTGATATAGTGATATCATTAAAATTTAGCCTACCTACTCAGAAATAAAGCTCTAGTTGCGTCTATACCCGCGTTGGCACATTTTTAATTTTGTGGGTACTAAAGTCTACAAAAAGTGATGAATCATATTTTAAAACCTAATAAGTTAGAACACTTAAAACTAGTATAGATTTGTATATTATGAAGTATTGATTATATATATATACGCACATAATATGTGTTTTTCCGTGTTACAAATGTAACACAGTAAATTTACGTTTAGTAATTTAAGTGTATTGCTGTTGGCTTTAATAGTAGACTTATTTAACTTATCTATTATCGAACTCAAAGAGAAGACCATTATCTGTGTCTTCTCGTAGATTTTCTACGTTAGTTTTTATATTTATAAGCGACTACGCAATAACGCTATATGCTTATTAATACTAGTATTTTAAATAATTCTAACTTGCTTAGATGTTAAAATATCGTAAAAAACCAACGAGAAGACACAGATAAATGATAATGTTCTTCCTTTTGAGTTCAGTAATAGGTAAGTTTACTCTAATATAAAATTCAAGTAATCCAACACTTCTACAAATCTACAATCTATACTTGAGCTACTGAACGTTAATATGCTTCAAATCAGGATTATTAATTATATGTATAAAAAATTAAAAACAGTACCTACTGGAAAAACCTAAAATGTTTTCACCTGAAATTTCACCATAGGCCGTGGCCCAGATGCCCTCCCCCCTATATACGCTACTGATGTGCACAACTCTGGTATGAGTATATGACCTACAGTTGTATTTAAACCAGTTATAATATTATAGGTATCATCAATGTCAACACGAAACGATATTATTATAACCGACGGATCCGCTGATGATCGAGCGCCAAACGAAGGACAATGGACATGTGGATGTGGTATTAGTACTTAGTAGGTATTATTGCACGAATCGCGAGCATATCACCTATGGATTATTTCCTAAAGAATCGCAATTTTGCCGTATCGGCAATTTTGTCCGGGTAAATTCGTGTTCTACGTTAGCACATAGAAGCGAGCCAGCGACTAAAGGTAAACCACAAGTCGCTGAATAATTATCACATTCTATTACATCGCATGTACGTACACATCAGGCACCGCACCGGTTCAAACCGGCCATCCGCGTGTGCCACGATTATTTAAACATAATATTTAAAATATACCGCGGTTCATTTAAAATAATTTATCGTTAAAAAATACGCAAGAAATAACCTAGCCGAGCAACCAGATTACCCGAATACTTATCCCGTACGTCTTACGAGCCATGAAAAGATCTTAAGCATAATAACAATAGAATAATCGTTACAAATTCACATTATTGTGGTCCTTTTCAGATGAAATGGCAATTTACATTTAAATAGCAAAATCTATGAGTTATTTATGTTTTTCCATTTTCACTGCGTCCACTTTCAAAAATCAACATTACGTTTTTAGTTTCATTTCATGAATGTTTAAAATTTAGATTGAACAAAATAAATAAAATATTTGTTATCATTTATTGTTTGATTTTAACTAAATACTGAATGGCAACTTTAGCTAACCACTGTGGTTTATGCCCCATCCTATATTTCAAACTACAAAATACTAACCTACGCTCAAACAAAGTTAAAAAAAAATTTATTTGAAGCTGAAATCTAATCCTCAAATGAACAATTGTAATTTATCAATATAAATTGTTGACCATTCACAATTATTTTACACTAATTTAATAAATTTAGATGGCTTTAATAAGAAAATACAAGATAAAATAAAAATATGCACTAAAAAATTACAAGTATGTAAAAAGATTAATACAGTACAATATGTAAAATAAAATTTTTGAAGTTTTTAAAAATAATGACTTAAATCTTACCAGATTTCAATAACCTTATTCCAATAAATGTAATATTTAATAAGTTATAAGTGTCGTCTCAAATATTAAAATATTATTTTTAAACCTGAGAAAAAGACCACTGAATTATATCTTGAATCAAGTCGATCAATGGCTCAAGTTAATACTAATTATAACTAGTCAACGATATATAATTTATAATTTATTTCATAATTACTATATGTGTTATAAAAATTAAAAGTTTAATCTAATTAATACTTTAAATGTCAGTACAGAATAAAATGTACATTTATACAAAAGTAAACTATCAAAATGAATGTGTATTCAAGTATAATAAAGAGATAAGTAACATTTGTTAAAATAATCGCAGTATAAATTACAAATAAAATAATGTAATTTATAACAAATATATATTTATTTTGTAGACATAGGACTGTTTGTGAATTAAGTTTTTTTATAATTAAAGAATACTTATGAACATTTGAATTAATGATTACTGCAGTGAAAAAATAACAGTATAAAAAAATAATTTTATTTTTAAAGTGTACATGATAAAAAAAAAACTATTTGAATAACTTAATATGAATAATATTATGTCCAAAATAAGATACTGAAGGCCATTGCAAGACAACAAAATGACACATATGGACTTTTGCGTTCACCAATTCTTGCCAACTTCCAGAATGTTCCCAATGGTCTAAAAAAAAAAAAAAATTTAATTTGTGTTATAATCATCTCATACGCATTTGTCATAGAATGGCAACATTAACCTCAAAACGTGTATTGTTTATAAATGGCATACATGTTTGTAAGAAGTGAATTGAATGTTGCTACAATCAAGAACAATTTATTTATTTTCTAAATAAATTAGTTGTATAAGATGTGATCTATTTTCTATACTGTAATTTAAAAACATTTTGATACAGGTAATTATTGCTTTTTTAGGTTTTAGGAAGAAACTTAAAATAAACTACAACTAGTTGAATAAATATAATAAGTTCTTCTGGTTACTAAAATTAAAATTTTTATTAATTATAATTTCTAAACTATTATTAAATGTACAACATTTTATGTAAAATAAATAAAAATGTGAGAAAATAATGAATAACAGTATATTGAAATTGAATAATAGCTACTAGCTAGAATATAATTAAGTATTATAAATCAATTGTACATTTATAAAGAAACTCATACAACTGATTTATAGCATTTTTATAACTAATAGCTATGGAATAATTCAAACGGAAACTGTGTAATATTTAATAGGTTTTTTGAAAAGTAATAAGTGAATATTGAAATATTGAATACATAAATTGATTGTATACACAAAAAATTAGAACTAAAATGAAACATTATTACACATAGAAACTGTATTGTTTAGTATATAAATCTTATTATTATCTTACCCGACTTTGTTTCTGTCAATTATACTAGGCACCAACTGCCGCAGATAAGTGCATGTACAAATAGACAGCAGTAAAATTGTCAAGAGACTTTGTAAATTGAATATCGCCAACTAGAACAAGAATACAAATGAAAACGATTCACATTTAAACGTACGGTTAAGATTAATCTTAAAAATATTATGCGGTTATAAGATAAATTATTTTACCATGATTGTTGTAGAGTTACTGAAACGAATTCAAAGTTGAAATAAATGAGTCGTTTGGAACTATTTTTCAAATCATACAACTATTTTATGCGCCATAATAAATATCACGAAACGATGAGATTTTACTCAAAAATGTGTCAAACAAATACTTTTAGCCACAAAATAATATAATAAGTACAGTACGCAACCACTATGAAAAAACACAACAAGTGACACAACTTGGTCGGTACTTTTGACAACATCACAGAAATACAGAATAGATTACACCGACACACCGTTGGATTGATAAGAATCTATATACATTAAAATACACAATATTATGATAAAACATACGCGCTATAATATTCTATGATACGGGCGCACATGCGCACATGAAATGTTTAATATAATGTTTAGCCAAAAGTATGATAATATTTCAGTGTCTGACACTGATAGCAAAAATAGAATATATAAGACAAAATTTTATTCAAAAAGTTTTTCCATTAATAACGGAGTCTTTAAAAATATTTTTAACCAATAACCGCACCAATTAACTAACACAGCAAGTTGTTAACGATAATTTTTCCATCTAAAGAGGTTAAAAACATATCTTAGAACGACGACGGAACTAGTAATTTACAAATTGAAAAAAATTATTGCATTAATTTCGACCAAGTAATTGATGAGTTTGATGCAACACGGTTTGAAAGATTACGTCAACTCAATTTAAAATAAAAATTGTTATTATTATTTTTTTTAATGTTACATAATTACTAATAATAAAATGTTGTTAATTAGACGGGGATTTTCAAAGGAAGTAAATATTGGTGGGTTAGAAATTAAAATATTTCTCAGCACCACCAGAAATTGAGGCCATTTCCGCCACTGGTTTACCCGCGATAATATAGTCATATAGAATAGATATAGAAAATAGAAATATTGTCCTTGGTCGATCCATTAACTATTCCATGGATTGATCAGCACCGTCTTGTGAAATATTATGGGTGGCAAAGGAAAAAGGTAGCAAACTGACCCGTGGAACCTTAATCAAAATATTTTTACTTTATACAACCAAATAGTCCAAATGTAGTATTTTAACAAATGTTGGTAATTCATTTTTCTAATTTTCACGACTAATATTTACGATTAAATGTTAGTATTACAAATATTATAATTTCGAATATTGTCTATCTATAATATTGTCTATCTATAATATTGACTATCTATAGTATATTTTGTTTAAAACGATAGTATTAGTATAATGTGTAATTAAAAATATTGGTCTGATTCTTAATCGATCTTACGTTTAATGTGTAAATATCATCCCGATATTGATTCTGTTTTCAGAATCCTTATCGCTTTAAATCATCAGTCATACCGAGTGAATAGTTTTTAATTTTTACTATGTTCCACGTGTGCAAGACACACTGGTTTCAAACATTTTAAATCGCCTTAAGACTTTAATTTACCATGGTGTTTCTGAGACGGATTTTTAATTGTCGCTGCAATGTAGAAAATTACTTTTCAGTAGCTGTTTGCAGTAGCTGTTGTAATAGATAAAGTTAACACGATTTTTAAATGTTTATGTAAGTACATTTGTATAGTCAATAGTCATTTTCATCACAATTATTTAAGAAAATAACAGTGAAGTGCGTAAAATAAATAACTGGATAGGTATGATTTCCAAGTAAAAATTTTAATATTATAAAAATGTTTAAGAAAAAACTTTATATTTCATATAAAATTTAATTTACCATCTAAGGTACACGGAGGGACAACGTTATTTTAGTTATTTATTTAAAATACATTGATTTCATCGAGCTTATCATCACATGGCTTGTAGATAGGAACATCTTTTAAGGTTATAGTTGCTTTACGGCATTACGGCATTACGGTTATTATACTAACACTACTGCTTTTTAAATATCTTAAAATATTAATATACCTACTTGAGACTTTATGTCAAATGCAGAGCGAAATCTGATAAATATTCGAATATACATAAACTTATCCCTACTTATTCGTTCACTAATTACGCCACTTCAAGCTTTACCAGCCATAAAAAATATATGAAAAAATAATTGTTTGTTATGTACACCTAACTTGTACTAGTACTACTCTAGATTAATGAATTAGTTACTATTTGTTTTCATCTAGGAAAACTGTTTCGGTCACAGTAGCGTTTATCATTTTCATTTTGGTCGTTCCTAAACTTTGAAATGAAAAAATATAACTCAAATGGTAAATCCGGTTCGAGATTGTCTATTTCGATAACTGTTTCGAATTAGGATTTAAAACAGTTACGAAAAATTAAGAATATTAATTACTTTTTGTTTCAGAAATCGTTTTCGCGAGTCTTCTCGATCAACCCATACATCTGGATAAAGCTATAGAAATTGTCGGTGAGTTTATTCGACTTTAGTTTAAAATGTATACAACACCTGTACGGCTATAATTAAATATTGAAACGTGCACCACATATTTAAATATTTTTTTATCAATTGAACGTCAATTGAATGTCCATAGGATTTTGTTATAAATAAACACTACACGTCTACGTCAACACATTACGTCTCATTTACACGGGATTATAGAGTATTTAAGACGCAAGAATAATAAAAAATACTATACAGTAAAATTAGAAAGGTATGAAATCACGTAGTGATACCTCAAGTGGGCATATAAGTTATTTTATTTGTTTTCTCTATCGCCGTATAACAACACGATTATGTAACGTACCTACTATAGTCCTATACCGCGATGTACGTCGTGTTATCTCAGCTTCTTCATAGGCTCTATCGCAATAATATTTTGTTTGGTTACTTAACTCTTAACGCACACGTTTTCTAGCTCACTTGTAGTGCAAATACGATGCTGGTACAAAATTTATTTTAAACTAAATTTTCCATTTAAACCAACAACATGTATACAGTTAAAAAATCGTATAGTCTGCATAGCAGTGTGTACCTAATGTACAAAAAAGTTAAAAAAAGGAAAACGTAATATAACGTATAGCGGTGCGCGATTCAAAGAGTAAATGCTTCTAAAAACGATTTTAAATGTTATTCACGCATTACGCATGTAACATTATAACTTTAACGAGTTGTTAACGTGTTTAACAACATGCTAATAAAACGATCGATGGACATTGGTTGGTAAAATTAAAACATGTACACATCAGTCATATTTGATTTTATAAAAAGCATCGAAGCACATCGCATTTGAAAAACAAATCGAATAGCCTGTATCATAATATAAATACGTATAGTATAATAATAACATAGCAATTTAATGGGCGTTAAATTAGCTTACCTATTCATTACACAGTCTAGTTATAGTGCCATACTGCTATTCATTTTATTTTCTACTGTTAATCGGCCACACTTTAAATTAATCGGAATTGCTTAGGTGCAGTAATAAGTACTTATGCGCTAGGTTTGTACGTTATAATACGCCTGTAAAATGTGAATTTAAAATTACGTAACTTAATAATTAAAAACAATATTATATCTAGCATTAATTCTATTAATTATCATATAATATGTGTAGACTCAGTGATTCAACTAATTTTTATTTTGAGAGAGAAAATAGATTAGTGCAGTGGCGTACCTGGTGGGGGAACGATGGGGGCCCCCTCTATGAGCCGTATTTGTGCTTTGTTATTAGTTGTTTTTAGAGTTTTTATAATTATTTTGAAATTTTTTTTTTTTTTTATAAAGACATAAAGTTATGAAGTAGTCAGTTATTACTTATTAGCACTAAAAACATGGCTACGCTCAAAAATGGGTCAGGATCGCTTATGCGGGCTTGCATTATTACATATTTGCCAGGAAATTAGTATATCAGTTGATATCATTGAAAGATTTTCTAACATGAAAAACCGGAAATTTGACTTTGTATTATAAACATGCATTTAATTATATGTATTTAAATAAATAAAATCTCTCGTTATATTATATGTATTACAGTTATATTTTAAAATTATAAAATAGCCTAATTCATGTGTCTATTGATAAATTTATTGTAGCTGTGACGCTACTTTTTTAAAATAATTTTCTATATTACGAGTGGGTAAAAAAATATTTCTGCGATAGAATTTGAAACAAAATTACAACACAAAGTATAATATTATTGTCTTTAAAACAACCATGTTTACCAAGTTTAAGTATCCCGTGTACATCAAACAGAAATAATAAAAATATTCACGTAGATTAAATCAGCATATTGTATTCTCAAAACGAATAGAGCTCGATTACTCCCCAAAACGATATGACTATAAAGGTATATGGCAATGTTCGATTTTTTGACCAAACTTAAAAACGACCATTGACGTATTATAACAATTAATAATAATCAAATATTAAGCGATCTATTTTAAGATAAAATTATTTGATTTATTTAGAGAAACTACAAATTAAAAATAGGTATAGATTACACGCTTCGCCCAAATATTATCTTGTTACCTACGCAAATACTATATGTAACTGTGTAGATGCGATTTAAATAATTGAACTTAAGAAATTATAATTGGTCGGATATTTATCGAATGAAAATAATAATAAAATTCACATATTTTTACATCATCAGGAATTGGAAGGTTTCACCACTATCTATTATTGATCTGTGGGTCGCTATATGTGATAAATGCCATTAGCGTGACGTCAGTGTCTTTAATTTTGCCATTAGCTCAATGCGATTTTCACATGACTTCTGCTCACAAAGGTCTTCTAAATGGAGCTTTAATGATGGGTAAACAAGAACATATACTTCAGTCGGGCCTAAAACAATAATTTATACTATAGATTTTTATAATTTTTTTCTTTTGCAGGAATGTTAATAGGATCCTTGACTTGGGGATACGTGGCAGATACTAAAGGCCGGAGGTTTACATTGATCGTCAGTATATTGATGGACGGTATCTTTAATCTATTTTCAAGCGTTTCTCAGGTGTATCCAATATTTTTACTTTGCAGACTGATTAGCGGATTTGGGTACAAATGGGAAGTGATTTTATGTGTTACCGATAGTAATAATTGTTTAAAACTGCTTTTCAGATTGTCCAGTACATCGATTATATTTCTGTACCTTGTTGAGTTCCTCGACGCCAAGTCCCGCGAACAGTATTTAGCTTGGATTGGCATATTTTGGTCAATCGGATTAATTATACTTCCATGTTAGCATGCTATAGTTATTTAAATAGTTTAATTCACAGCGTCATATACGTCAGCTATTGTTTTACCGCTGAAAATATGAATTATTAGGTACATTTAATCGATTATAATATCTCGTATGTGGCCATATCTACATATTTATATGTTTACGATTTTCGTATTCAATTTCACATTATATACTCGTAATTGTACGTATAATATAACTATAAGTATACTTGATTTACAGAACAATTAGTTACGTAACAACCTTTGTAGTAATGTTAACAACTATCATAGAAACGTTACATTTTCTTTTCACTTTATTGTTGTTCAGCAAATCATTTTTTACCACGTTTATCTGCAGGGGGCAATACATCTTCAAACTTGAATCAAGATCAACTAGTACAAATTTCCCTGATTTATTTTTTTAAATCATCACCAATAGTTGTATATGTTTATGGTAAATCAACTACATTTTGTTGTTGAATGTTGATATTTTTTGCGGGATTGGTAAATTGAGTCCCAAAAGACCCTAACTCGGTAAATTGAGTCCCGGGGGAAAACAGGTAGTAGGTAAGTTGAGTCCCGAATATTTGGTCAACATTTGCTGTTACAACCGTGCGCACAACCAATAGTTGTGAATCGTATCATTGGCGATTAAACCGACGTTTCTACAGTCCACATCCGAATATTTTTAACTTTATTGATAAATTACTTGAATTTCAGTCAGAGACACAAATAAAATTAAGAAGTAAAAATCAAAAAAAGAAAAGCACGCTCGATAAGGAACAAAACCTAATGGAGCAAATGAAATTTTTACCAAGTACATAATATATAATATATAATAATTATGAATATTATGATAATTTTTAACGATAATCATTTTTTTAAATAAATGGAGTGTATACTAATATAATGTAATGTATATAGTAATAATGAATTAATTTGTATTTGTAATATTTTTAATCTATACAAGTCTAAATATTATATCCTTATATAAATAATATTTACTTACTACCATTTTTTTTCCCGGGACTCAATTTGCCGCTTTCAAAATGTACCAAACTTATCTCGGACTCAATTTACCTTGCCCCATATTTTGGTAACAATTTCATTCGAGATGATGATATTATTATAATATAATAGTTATAACCTATAGGCTATAATGATTAATGACTCGTGTATGTATTATTAATATATTATATAAGTAGGGCATAATGCTGCAAGTTTTTATACTTCAGGTGTGGCGTGGGTAATCATACCGTATCCATTTAAAATCGAAAATGAATATTTTTTGTTCAAATCGTGGAATTTGTTTGTAATCTTGTGCTCGCTGCCGAGTATAATATTGGCATTCTTGTTGACAAAGCTACCGGAGAGTCCAATGTTCTTGCTCGTCCAAGGTAAACACGACGAGACAATCGATTGTCTGAAAACCGTGTACAGATGGAACAACAAATCGGATGAAAAATTTCCCGTGAGTATGCCCATAACAATCGTTCGCCACGTGCAGTACTTATATACATCCCTGTTAATAATTAATAATTATTATAAAACGAACGTCCAACGTTATTTACATAGGTAATAATATTTCATGCAACTGTCGTTGTTTTATAGGTGACATCTCTACTGCAGATGATGCCGGACCCTACGGTCGACAAACCGAACAGTAATTTTTTCCACGGTCTTTATAAAAGCACCATCGGGCTGTTCACGTCCAAGTACAAAGTAATCGCCGTGGCCGTGTGCGTCATACTCTTCTGTTCTTCCACTAGGTATAATTAATCTATAATAATATTTTAACGGTGGACAACCAGTGGTAGAAGTGGCGAGAGGGCGAGAGGGAGTTGATACAGGAGTTATGGTATTCCTCCATACTTATTAAAATTTAAATTTTTCATCCCTCCGCCTATCCTGTCCGAAATAATACATCCTCCTTATTTTTAGGGGGATGTTTAGAAATATTATCGAATTATATTGGTGTTTTTCAAAAAAAAAATCTATTTCGACAATGATTTTTTAATCGTAGTTTTACAATAATACCGTTACGGTTAAAGTACGAATAGTGGTTAAATCTATAGGTTTTTTACCTATTGGCCTTGATAAAACTATAAAAGTTCAAAATTTGGACTCTTATCAATTGATCTTTGGTAAATTTTTAAATACACATCATTTTATAGTTTAAATACGATTAGATCATCTTTTGACAATCACCTCTACCCCAGCCTACATTCTACAATGTGTGCACAAGCCATTATAATATAATATGAAGAATATAAAAATGTAGGTATCCCTCCGCGTTTATTGAACCACTTCGACCACTGGGCATGGCGGAAAAGTAAAAACCGTATACCTACGCATATACTTTTCAAACTATTAACAGTAGTAATATTAATGATTGCGACGAGAAAAAACACGATTTAAACTTGATTGTTTTGCGTATGTACCTATACACGTGCAGTTACTACATGCTAATAATGTGGTTCCCAGAACTGATGAACAGGTTTCAGTGGTATGAAACGTTGTACAAGGATACCCAAGTCAAGAAAACCATGTGTGAAATCGTATCCATGGTTGTGGAACCCTCCACCGCAGAAATAGTCGACAAATGCACTGATCATATAGATCAGTCGGTATTCGTGAACATTATAATCATCGGCATTGTTTGCATATCACCGAACATCGTCGTGCCGCTACTAGCCAGCAAGTTTGGAATCCGGGTTTTCACAGGTTTGTTCTGATTCTTCGACGCACTCGGTGTGTACCTATATTTATACGCTATACAATATATCAATTATCGATAAACTTAATACCTACCGACATCGGAAACAGAGAAGTAGGAAGGGGGAGAAAAAATAATTTAAACAATATAATTAAAAACCCTTTTTACCGAAATATTATTATGCCGCCCTAATCACTATTAAATAAAATCGGAATTCTTCGTTCTATCGACAGCGATGAGTTTTCTCGGATCGGGCTTATCAGCCGCTTGGCTGTACTTCATTACATCGTCAACGGAAAACCTCGTATTGTCTTGCATATTCGAAGCTCTGGCCGGCGCTGGTATCGGCTTGGTGTACTGCATCACGGTTGAATTATTTCCCACAGAATACAAGTAAACGTTTCACAAAACTGTAATCGAAAACATTAACTATTGGTTATTTTTCTTCTGTATTGCCTGCAGTGGCATGGCTACATCTATAGGCACAATGTTTGGTAAATCAGGAGCGCTGATAGGAAACATTCTTACAGGAGTTTTTATCGATGTTCATTGTATCGTTCCAATCATCATTTCTTGTTTGTTTTTGATCGGTAAGTATAAAACAATACAAAGATACCGATTTTTCATAGACCGGATTAACAATTTAACATAACCGGTTCATTCTTGTCTCATATTGTCGCACATTATAATGTGTTATCTATACAGTAAAAGTACGAATAACGATTAAGATTAGGCCTAGGTAAATTTCCGAATTTTGGATCGATCCCACTAAATTTTTGGTTGTAAAGGATTATACGGTAAGAGAGTAATACTCAGAATGATTATATTGTAGTTCAGGCCATTGGAAACGAACTATAGGAAATCTTAAGATGAACAACTGCAGTACAAATACCTACAATCATTTTTGTCGAAAGCTAGAAAAACAAAAATAGAATGGTTAAAATATATCATTTGGACATAATAACACTATTTTTGTTTTTGTTTAATGTATTAAAATGTAATGCATTTAAATTTTACTTTTATTGAATCATATTAGTTATATTATATATTATAACATTTATAACTTTATAGTAAAATTATTATTTATTTAATATCAATTACCTACTAATGTAACAATTCGGAATTTAATTATGTGTATTATCCTGGTATTTCCATGGGCGCAATTAGGGGGGGGGGGCTTAGGAGTGCTTAGCACTCCCAATATCAAAATTAGCACTCCCAAATTTTCTGTACCGGTTTTTACAATATTAGTAATAACATTTATTTTAGAA
>JAIPRK010000891.1:0-118844 GCA_025469195.1 Chaitophorus viminalis
ATCTATACGACTGTCGAATGTCGACTTTAGATAAAATATTTGTATAAATGAATAAATTCAACAAAGTTGAGAACCCCTGAAAACGAAATAAAAATTCTACTACCTAACCAATATAATGGGACGCAATCAATGTATACCTTTTTAACGGGACGCAACTAAGGAGCCCCGAAAAAGTATGGGTTCCGGTGAGATTCCGGTTTTTAAATAAATCTTATTAAGGGTTCCGGTGAGGTTCCGGTTCCCAATATTCAAAGGGTTCCGGTTCCAAAACCGGTTCTTTTCGGTACGGTTTTAGTCCCTGGTTTGTGTGTGTGTGTGTGTGTATATATGTGTGTGTGTGTATGTGGAAATTTTATAATTATTGATAAATAATTTAATTTTATAATATATAATTTAAATAATATATTATTCATTCATGATTTGAACAAAAATGAAATACATACGTTTTTGAAATTTAATGAAATAATTTTGTAGCATCCATACATCATAAGTTATTTGTTTCAATTGTTTGTATCATATTTTTGAACATATCACAGTGGTAAGTTTGATTCAGCTACAGATCTTTTGTTACTATATAATGAATGAACGTGAGCCTATAACGTTCAATACCTAGTGATTTCAAAAATCGTTTGCAAAATCCAAAGCTAAAGACGTTATAAAGTTAACAGAAGACCGATCAAGTTAACATTAGTATTCGTTTTACACCTAGATGTTATCAGTTTGGACTACAGTACAAGTATATTATTTTAAATTACACTGATCAAGCAATTGCTGTTGTCTTTGAAACATTGTGAATGGCCAGTGATCATTGGTTCTGATGATGTTTTTAATGAGGCACTACAGTTTACCTTCACAATTTTTTTTTCATATTTTGCGAATTTTAAAAACTATATAATAACTAGAGAGCTACTAGCTAGATAGGTTCCTAGCACAATCTACTAATGCGATCCGTTGTCTGAAAAAACCACCACCATGGCTGTCGCATAACGTAGAAAAACGAACGTATGTAGTACATAGGTCCTGAGGGGAAAATTACATAAGTTGTAATCCAAAAATTCCCAGGAGGCGCAATAGATAGTTTAAAAAATCCATTTACTGTACCTACATAAACTCATGTTACGCCATATTTTTATTTTCAATCCCTCGTTCATATTAACATTATTAACGTTCGCCTTTTACTGTCCTAACTTCACAAAATATCAATAAATTATTTTTTTCCCTGGTGAAATACAAAATTGTTTACATCAAATTAATAATATCTCCTATCCCCGTGAGGTTTTAAATGGACTGATGGACATATTTGGGCTTATGAAACGGAAAATGAAAAAGATATATTTTTCATACTTCAACTACTCGAACGATCATCCCCCCTTGTTATTCTCATATTTTTATCAAAGAACAAGAAAAAAATATAGAATAACAATATAATATTGAATATTTTCTACTTAATGAGTTGTCGAGGTATAATAAATCAATTTTGAAATATTTTTTATAGTGAAAAAATTAGCTGTATTATTGTACTATAATAATTTTGTTCTTATTAGGAGTATATTATGTACTATAAATATGCTGATATGATTGATAGTTTAAATGTAAGATTTTTTAATATATTTTAAGGATTTTAAATTCATTCAAAACTAAGTTAAGTAGACTATTTCTTACTAGATATTAATAAATTATATTTGTATGTATGCTCTAAGTTAATCAGTAACCATGGTTAGTTGGTAAAATAATATGTCTAAATATAATTTAGGATAACTTTGCATACATTTTCTAACTATTTGAAATTCTGTTATAAGAGAGAGAAAACCGATAATAATGAAGATTTAGTGGTGGACTTGAAATTGTACATCATCCAACTTTAAGTGTTTATAATGAAACACTAATAGTTTTAATTTGTGTGTTAAGTCTTCCTAGGTGGTTGTGTGACCCGATTACAATAGAACAATTTTATTTTCGTTATTTCAAGTTTTTTTTCTATATTTATTTTTTGTGTATTAGGTACGTCTGTACGTCTGTATACACTATATTATACATCTATAATATAGGTACATTGGAGTAATAGGTGTGTGTGACAGTTGGTACTGATCAGAATATTTCATTTGCCAATGAATGTTTCCGTAACATATTAACATTGTATAAGTATCTAAGTTCTTGATTCATAACTTAATTATAATAGTTAATAAATCGTTAAAAATGATTGTGGTATTCATGTATGTTATATAGTTACAGTATACATTCATATGAATATTTAGTTCAATTTATTATTTATTATTTATTACATTTTTTTTTTTTTTTTTAACATTGTTTAATTAGTAATTATTATTAAAACTGTGTTATTTGAATGATAATAGTTTGTGATAAAATTTTATTTTATAAATCCTATTGCTAATGTAATTGAAACGATAAACTACTGATAATCAATTACAAGTGATGTATTCGCTTAAGGCTCAACACTAATTCATCCCATAGCAATGTCATACGAATGCGGCCATTACTCGTTTAAATTATAACTACATTAGGGAATGTTTTTATCAAATAATAATGGGTCACACTTATTCAATTCGACCCACACATTAATGTCAGACCCAATTCCTGTTCGTCATATAGTGAACCCAGACGTATTTATATAAATCATGATGGCTCATTCGTGATCATAAATATTACACGGTGATACCAAGATTAGGAATGATCACTGAGCTATGTATGATATAAATTATCATATGAAGTTCGTTGGTATTCGGTGTGGCAAACGAATTAGGATACTGAGACAGGTTTTAGAAAGTCATATTTTAGAAGTATTTATTTTGATTACTGCATACTTGAATACTTTTAAAAACTTTAATTTATGAAATTGATTTATAAACTATTCATTTTCAAATAAAATATATGTATTTACAAATAAAACATTTTTATATGTTTAAATAATTTTATTAAAAATAAACCTTGTTTACAACTACATAATAGCACAGTATTATACTAAAAAAAAAAAAATACTTTTTTATTTCCTGTTTTTCTAAATGTTGTGTATTCCATAACACAGATCATGCATAAGTTTCATATTCTAAAATATAAATTTTCCAAAACATACACCCAACTCTGGAATAGAGTGATAATTTTGACGGTTTCAAATGAACCTATATTATTAACTTGAGTACCTATAATAATAATGATTACGTTTACGTATCATAAAATAGTTTTTTCAGCCATGTCACAGATTTACGAATTGAACTGTTTTTGTGTGTGTGGTAACATGTGTCTTAGGTATTATTTATTTTAAAAGTGAGCTATTTACATGTAAATATGTTACATTGTCTTAGCAAATTATAGTAGCGCTGTGTACAATATTATTCACAGTAAAATACATGATGTTATATGTTGTAGTAGGTACTGACATATAGTAACATAGTAGTATAATATGATTGAGGGTATTAAATCATATTATCTTACGTTCCTTCATAGTTTGTAAAACAAATAAACGAATGGAATCCACATGAACAAACCATTGTCATTGATGAGAAAAATTATTTTTTTATTAGACAAGTTTCGTGAGTTCTGAGGTAAATAAGGAAAAAAAATCCATCAAAATACGAGCTGCAAGAAAGATTTCACAAAAAAATAACTATTTAATGTTAGAATTAAAAGTTGAAAGTTGAATGCAATTGTATTAGTATAGTGAACGTATGAACATTAAATATGTTATGTCTTTGACCTGTATTTTCATTTTTCAGAAATATATATTATATTATAATACGTTCAAAAAGACAACACATTCGCATGTATTATCTCTGTCTTACAAACGTACAAATTGTATTGTTTTAAACACTCATAACGTGCTTAAATATTAAAATATTGTGAAAACCAACCAATAAACCACTAACCTTTTTTTGCTATGTTGTACACTTGTACATATTTTATAAGACGAAGAGAACACATGTAGGTGTGACATCTTCTTAAAACCTGTGCTTAGTAAAATCAGGTCTTGCAGCGAAACAACAAGTAGAATAAGTTCTCTACTAAAAGTGATTATTAAAATTAGTTTTTTTTCATTTTTATTTTAATAAAAAATATTTGGCACGTTGCTCACATTTTGGCGCAATAAAAATAACGAGTGCTGCAGTAGTACGTTATACAATATATAATATGTGTGGTGAACAATGTGCATTAGATGTATTATTCTGCAGAGATATATTTTTGTATTTAATTCAAGAGAGGTCATTTTACTGAACCTTTTCGTACGTACATAAAGTAGCTTTAATTTCCCGTTTTTATTTTTAGTTTTCTGACATTTTACGAATTTCAAAATCGCATTTATAAATGTTAGTGATTTTTTTTAAAACTGATCGAATGATATGGGGTGGTAGGGGAAAATTTAATATACGTTTTTTTCGTTCTAGAACAATGTTAAATCATTTCAATCAATTATTGTCATCAAATTTTACTTAAAAAAAAACTGCGCGCAAAAAAAGTATAAGCCACGATATTGAAACTTGTTGAAAACTTTCTGAACGAATTTTCGCAATATTTATAAAAACACATTCAGATATTCCCCCTTTTCAATTAATCACAATTTATTATCCATTTCGTTGGTAAGAAACCTATACACATTAAAATCTAAATCAAAATATTAATTTTAACCATACCACGCATTTTATATAGTATCAATAAACATCAATGTAATTATATTATAATGGTAACTGTTGTTGAATTATTCAACATCCTACAATGGCAAGTGAAATTTTCATTCACTTATCGATATTGAATATTATATTAATAGTATTGTTACAGGTCAACGCGAAGAAATTACACACGTTTCTGGTTTATTTATAATAATTCTGGTTCTTTTATCCTCCAGTTACCCATATCAGCTATACGGCTTTACATACTCGAAAGAAAAAGATCTCGAAACAAACTCGATTGTCGATATCAATTTTCAACGTTACTCGCGGTAAAATACTAACGTATCCCACACATGTACTGTTTTCCCTGGACAACCACTTACAAGTTATAGGTATTAATATCATGGTTTGCATGTCTTATTTTGAATGTCACTAAATATGCTTATATCACATCGCTGTCATTTTGATTAATAACTGTACGTGTAAGTATAGTTAATTGATTAGTTGAGACCAAGCGTTACGTTAGATCCACTCTATATTATTGTTTCCATGCTAATTCTAAAAGCTAACGAGCAGCAAACTTAACTGTAATCGAAATAATACATTTTTTAAAGTAATGAAAATAGTAGACACCTATAAGTTTTGTTATTTTAATATAAAAATTGTAAATCTCAAAAGTATGATTAATTAAAAAAAAAAAATAAGATGAAAATAAATTACTTTAATATTTTTGTTCAAATTACTAAATAATATAATACAATGTTTAGAACTATTAGGCTACTAACAAAAATACATTTTAAAATAATTTCTAGAAATAATAAATAAACAAGTATATATTTTATTATAAAATGTTTATTCTAATTTATAATTTATTCTTGTTTAAAAATGTGATTATGTTAAAAGGAAATTCTAGTTAGTATGTAGTCTTCTTTAATAAGTTATTAATAATAACAGCATTCCATGATTTGAAAATATATTACATTTAATTGTCTGTTTTATTCTGCTCATTGAATATGAAATATCTAAGTATATCAAATTTATTTTGTTTATTATAAGCTATAAAATGCTGTATTTTTTTTTTTTTACAATTAGGCATCAATTGCAAGATTATTAGTCATAAAATATATTTTTGTATATTGGTAGTTCGAAAATTGGTTTTACCAATTTTATTTTTTTTCGTAAAGAATTAATATATACATTTGTAAGTTTTATTGCTGTATATTTAAACTTAGTTATACATACGTAACTATTTGAAAGTTGATACTTTATCATTTTAATATAATATTGATAACAATCCACATTTTAATAAATAAAAATATTTTATACCGTAAATAAATTAATAAATAAATAATAAGCAATTACTGAAAATTAAGTTTAATTTATTTTTGTCATAAATTTATTTTTTAGACAATATGATTACATTTTAATTTACGCTAAAATAAGTACATGTATTTAAGTTATACAATGATTAATATTAATATATTTATTTAATATAATATTTAGAGGGTCGTCACTACATAAGAAATTTGATAAATATATAGAATGTTCTCTGAATAGGATCATATAGAGTACCACAATATTATATATACGTTATTAAATTTACGATTAATCTATTCTATTTATTTTTAATTTTTTACAATTAGAGTTCTTAAGTAGAATATGAAAAATGTATAATAAGCTCACAACTAATTATAATATGTCCCTGAAAAATTGTAATGAAATAACATTTAAAATATTATTTACTTTTATAGTTATTTATTTATAATATTCTTAAATAATTAGTAATCAAGATACCCTAAAATGGTGACTAATATTTCTGTATTTATATTCTCTTCATACATATAATATGCATAAGACACATTAAGTTTAATCCAAATCACGTTAAATATTTTCAAATCCAACTACATGGTACCTATATAATTAAAACATGTAAATAGAATTAAACATTTTTAATCTATAACTCGTTATATATTATTACATTCACATGTTTTTTTTTTTTTTTTTTTAAAAAAAGGCAAATATTGTAAACGTTGAATAATTAATTGGTTACGTGAAATTTCGATTTTATTGTTTATCCTTAAACGGTTAGTTGAAATTAAAATTAAATATATCTCTCAAAAGAAATAGTCACAAGGCACTTGCCTAAGTTATAAAAATATAATGTACAGGTCCTAAAATAGATCGCACTTGGGACCTATGATTATCAGTATTCATCCATCCCCTCGAAGTCTTTGAAAAGTGCGGTAGGATCATTTCCAAATCACCGTTCTCTAAAACTCCTTCTGAATCGACAACACCACGTCGACCACTGAGTATAAGTTATAGCGAATAACGAAATCAATTCGATAGAACATTAGTTATTATATATACTTGAAGCGTTCCGAGAAGTAAACATAGGTACTTCAAACGATTCTTGTAAACCCTTTAACAAATACATATATATTATATATATATATATATATGTGTGTGTGTGTATATATCATATACGTATTCACTGAAGCAAAGAAAGTGTTAATAACTATGTGCGTTCAATGTATCATGGTGGCACACAAAAAGCTAATAATATAACGGCTTGCTATTCAGATTGTCTTTCGTTTGCAATACGCGAAACCTGCTAATTTCAGTAGATTAAAATTTTGAAAAAGCGTTTCCGTCCATGTTGTCCCTCGCATACGATGAGCACCACTTCTTTTATACTGCAGTTTGATTTCCGGGTTAGGGCTGCATCCGACTATTTGAGCTGGAACCCGAAATTAAAATTCCACTATAATCGGGTCTCAAGTGTGTAGTGAATACTACACTATACCAACATTTTATCGACCTACTCAGGAGTTTTAATTTTATGTATATTATTGACCATAGGCACTCGAAAACTTTCTATTAAAAATTGTCTGGACCAAACTATAGTGTACCTATAGTACTCATTCCCAAATCAATTCGGATCTCAACCAGTGTTTGTAGAGTATTCCCCACGATGTTTGGGAGCCAACTCGAACTCACCGGAATGAAAGGGAACGCGATAGGCCAGTATCATGTCATACTTACTGTGGTGTTTTGTTTTCTCAAACGAATTCATAAAGGTATACGTAATATACGTTCTTATTGTGTTTGATCGTTCTGTAATATTTAATATGGCAACGACAATCCAAAATCCATTCGTATGTTGACGGTTATTTTTCAAAAACGAATTAATCGCACTTAATCCGCACCAGCACCCATAGGGTGGATATTATTAACCATAACTGTATTTAATTTCAACATGATATATTCCGTTGCAAATGCGAATTATGATGATGTACGGATAATGATGCGATCCAAATAATAAATGATTTAATCCAATAAAGTATTAGGATAGTTCGTATATGAACAAAATCACGATCAAATAAGTGGTTAGGACGGATGCATTAATTTGTATTTTTTGATTAGTCGCAATTATATCACCATTTAAATCCTCGTTCATAAATAATCGAGGCACATACTCTCTGCTCGTGAATAATTCAACTTGAAAATATACCTGCAGAATTATAAGATATACGCGGTCAACTAAATTATAAAATCACATTTTATATGTATAAATATGTCTCGACTCTCGACTGTCCCGAAGGTTATAACGCTGTAAACTGTGCCAAAACTTATATGATTCGGGACATTGCAGTATGAATATTCGTATTAAATATGGGTGGAATGTACGTGATAAATTATTAATTCCGCTTCAGAACGGAAATATCTATGGTCATAAACAATTTCCACAAAAAAAAAAAAAAAAATTAAAAATTATAACTTGCCTAAATTTCAACGAACAAAACGCTTTTGTTATTAGTATTTAATACACTGGAAATGGAAAGTCAACTATTTACGTTTGTGGTTAACTATAAATACTATTCGTTTATAGACATAATTCAAGAAAGAAAATTATGATGACATTGTATTCTATTATGAGATACCAACCTACTATTCAAAACAATATATATATATATATATACAGTGTATTTCACTCAAATAGTAACACGAAATATTTCCGTCCAGATACCTTAGATTGAGATGGGTTTTTTTCAGGGAGCTAGGGAATTTTAAAATATACATTCAGTGATAATTTTAAAATTTTTAATCCTTTTATTGTGCACATGCACAATCAAAGATGAATTTTTTATAAATGGCAACACCTATTTTTAAAACCAGATTCCGATACAAAATTTTGTTTAAGCAACTTTGATTTATAAACATTTTTCCTATCTCAAAAATTGACTGACTTATTCAAATTTAAACAAAATAGATATTTTTGCTACATTTTTCAATTTTATGTATTTTATCATTTTAATTTTATTTTTGGTTGGAAATAGTTGCTATAATGCTATGATAAAAAGAAATTGATGTAAGTCAGTCAATTTTTGAGATAGGAAAAAAGTTTATAAATCAAAGTTGCTTAAAAAAAATTCTGTATCGGAATCTGGTATTAAAAATAGGTGTTCCCATTTAAAAAAAAAAATCAACTTTGATTGCACATGTGCACAATAAAAGTATTAAAAATTTTTGAAAAATATCACAGAATGTGTATTTTAAAATTCCCTAGCTCCCTGAAAAAACCTCATTTCAATCTAAGGTCACTGGACCGAAATATTTCGTGTTACTATTTGAGTGAAACACACTGTATATACATATAAATATTATATCGCTCCTTGGTAAATTTAGTTTAATAAATTTAATAACATTTCATAATATAGTTTTAGTTTTTAATAAATCACAACTGTATATACATATAAATATTATATCGCTCTTTGGTAAATTTAGTTTAATAAATTTAATAACATTTCATAATATAGTTTTAGATTTTAATACATCACAACTCCGCCCAGTGCTGTGCCATTAGAAATATTTCCCAGAAAACGTTCTCGGGAACAAGGAATATTGCCGAAATATTCCCGTGTAACTCGGGACGAGTTCTTCCAAAAGAACTACTAATTATTTTAGTATTACTGTACGAGTGTTTGATATTTCTAGATATTTACACATTATTAAAACAGGTTCTAATGGTTATTTTATTGTGGTGCTTATTTATTGAATTTAAAACTATAAAGTAATTAATTATAATTATTATTTTTGATAGACTTGAAGAGTTGATATATCTATGATGTAACATGTTTTTAATTTTGGTGATTTATTGACATATATCATTAATTATATAAAATCCAAATTTACTCTGATATTAAATATACTAACTTTAACTATAATTAGATTTTTTTAATACAAGTTAAATATTTTTTGAATTACCCACAAGTCTAACTTTCTCCAGTAATATTTAAAAAATTTAATATTCACGATAAATTCCAGGTGTTGGAAATTTTCCCGGAAATTTCCTGTAGTTAAATTCCTAAGAATTTTCCCATAATTCATAAGTGTAAAGTTATATATCCATTTCACTTTGCAGTCACTAATTTCCAATGACAATCAATTATTAAAACACAACAAAGGATAACATGATGCATCAAAAAAAAATAAAATTAAAAAATAAATATGTATATATAAAATAAAAAAAAAATATTAATTAGCAAGTAGTAATTATTTTTCTGTTGGCAACTATACGAAAACAAATGAGTTAAACCTGACATGTTAGAGATAAAAATATGTAAAAAGAATAAAATAATCTGTATGATAAATTACAAATATTGATCATAAATATTCATCATACATAATATTATATCGTCTTAAATAAAACAAATTACTGACTGATAACATCAAAATAATGCTAATTTATAGGTTTTGAAAGCATGAAATAAATGTTTAAATAAAATTAAGCATTATTGATTGATTGGTTTAAAAGTACGAAAAGTATAATAATGTTAAAATAGATTTTTTGTAAGTGGACCAAAATACTATAGCTTTTTGGTAGTAATGTTTGAAACCTAAATCTACAAGTAAACAAGAAACATCGATCTATATTAATTACAATAACTACCTGTATAACATTATAATATACCGATGTAACAATATTATTTAATTTTCTTATTAAGAAAATAAGAATACAAATTGCACTCTTTGGGCCAATAAAAACACAACTGAAATAATTTTATAATTATGCCAAAGCATTGGAATGCTAGTAAATCTGCGTGGGACACATATTTTAATTATTTATATCTATAATCTATATAATATACAGTATTTCCAGCTTGTTTTCAAATTCCGAATATTAAAACAAAAAACAATCATATAACACTGTATATCAAATTGTATTGTACTATTTGAAATCAATATCTTTTCTCTTTGATATTAAAATTATTTCTATGTTTACCATCATCGTGTGCGATCCCGGGTATTTAAAACATGCTATATTAAATAGCTTACTTTTTTCCTAGGTTAAGAAATATTTTTAAATCGTATAGGAATGAACTGTAAAACATTTTTCTCTGTTTCAGAAAAATCAGCAATGCGTTATTTCTATAATACGTAAGTTGTAGATGTTTGGATAAATTATCAATTTGAATAACTGTAAATAAATTTCAGTTACAAATATATGTGAAATCTGTTTTTATACGGTAACTAGGTATATACAAAATAGATCAATTGTATACATTAATAAAAATAAAAAAAAAATTTTATTTATATTTTGGTATTAATATTTTTTTTTCTGTTATGTACCAATCTAAAAAAAAAAAAAAATTAATAATAACAACAGTACCTAATAAAATCAAAATATAATAATAATATAGACTGAAAAATATTATGTGTTATATTATATACCTATAGATTTCATATTTATAATTTAAAATATTTATATCTATAATATTAAAATATAAAATGTCAATATTTTTAGATTATAATATATGAAAAATTGACAAAGTATAGTGCTATAAATAATAAATAGTAGAAGCCATATTTATAATCCTCCTATTGTGTGTATGTATATTATAAATACATGCATAGGTAAGAAAAAAGGAGTTTCAAGTAGATCTTTAATTAAAAGAAAATTAACTATGCTGAGTTTTTTGCAATTTTTCTTGTACTGTCCTTGTATTTCATTAAAACGTATTTTCTCTCTCCTTCCATTATTTTTGGGCTTACGTTCTCTTTAGTTGTTATCACATTATCCATAAACTACAAATCATAACTAAAAAAATTTTATCCTTATTCTACCGGAGTGTTGAAAATTTTATCAATTTAAAACTGCTAGCTTGGAAAATAAAAGAATCCTATAAAAATATAATGTTAATTGTACATATATGCTTTATAATTTCATGAATTGCATTACTTATGATAAAGATATCAATCAAAATTTGATTAATGTGGTATTAATATTATAAGAGTTTGAATAGAATTTTATAATTCCTAAATTGCAATTTTTGTTTGTCAACAAATTCATATTTTTTTTTTTTATTATTAGCTATTAGTAAAACTATTACAGCTCGACAATTATACATATACCAAAAATAACAATAAAATCATACATAATATAATATAGTGTAACAGTAATATACATTTGCAATAATGGAGATAGAAGTAGAACATTGAAAAGTGACTTAAGGTAATTTATATAATATTAATTAATGATATGCGGTAATGAAAATTTAAATTGTAATTATAATGAGATGCGTAGTTTATTTGATAAGATAAAAATATAACGAGTTATATAGGGGAAAATAGGACTACGGTCATGGAATAAATTGTTTCTGTAGGATGGCAGTGAAGAGGAAAATGAGGAGATTTATTAAAGCGGAGAGTTCTGTGATAAACTAGGATAACTATTTATCATTTGTGGAAGTATTAGGTGATTATTATTTTTAAAATCAATAATAGAAGCGTAGGAAAGGTGAGGAGGTATCGGGAGAGGGAAAGCGTAGGAGCAGTATTCGGATTTGTGTATTTTGGTTTTTGTTGAGTCGGTTGAGTAGTTTCACGATGTTTGAGAAGTTCATTATATTTTATGGCTTTGATGCTTTTTCGGTTTTTGATGATTTTTTTGTACACGGGACAGCCCTTGTAGGAAGCTGTGTGTGGTCCTGAACATAATGCGCATTTCGAAGAAGTGAATGACGGTTTTGAGCAATCGAAGGAGAAATGGGTATCTCTGCATTTAACACAAAGAGGATTATGGTTGCAAAAGTTACTTGTAAGAAAGTTGGCACGTAGTGCATTGAGGAGGGACATGTTTTTTTTTTTTTTTTTTTTGGTAGCTCAATTTTGATTTTAGTGTGTAACAGCGAGCCCACATTAAGGATATCACTATTATTAATTTCAGGTTTTAAGTCGATACGAAAAAGAGGCAATGCGCGTTGCATTTATAAGCAATGCACTTATTGATACGGTGTAAAATATTCGTGACCCGAATTACTTCATGGCCCTTATGCCCTTAAGCTTATATGTCTTATACGGGCATGGACGGGTGGAGGTGTCTGATAAATATACTGTACGGTCTTGATGGCGAATGAATATGGAATTGGAACTGCTCGATATCGGCTAGTTATTTATAAATAGTATTCCAGGCAATCACACTGCTAGCGTGTATAACAAGATATTTAGGAGTTTATTTAAATTGAATGCTCGACGGGTCAATTATATCAAAAAGAGCTTTTTTGAGCGTAGAGAATACGTAAACCCCACTTACGTAAAAGGGAGGTGATCGTATTCTGACCGTAGAGGATAACTCTATTTTGGCATGCTGCATATTGGATTGATCTTCATATGATATTCCGATGGGCGGAGGACAGAACACCTCCAGAGGAGAATCGGCATCTTCGGAGAGAGAGGCGTATCTATTGGGAGAAACAAATATTTTGTTTTTTTCTCGCTGAGTGGTAAACGAAGATGATAAGTTACGTTTTGAAGTATTACGGGCCATATTTAAAACTGGATATAGAACGCCATTAGGGAAAGGCGATAAAAGACGGAGGTAACGCACGTCTGCTCACGGTGAGCGTTAACGATCGAACTGAAAAATTCTTATTTATAATTATATTAAACAAGTTTTTCTTTTCAGATTATTTGAACAATTTATCAATTTCGATTTTAAACCTGTCATTGTTTGGTAATCAGTAACGAATTTCTTCTGTTGTTCTGAATAAAATTATTTTTAGTATAATGTTCTATTATTATGTATAATATGCTCAACATTTATTGAATTATAACGTTTAAAAATTATTTTATTTTAAAAATTTTAACATTTTTCATCATATTTCTTTTTAATTACCCAATTTAAACTATATTATCTAAGTATAAAACTTTCTCTCATATTTTTATATGCATATTGGATACTTATGTTTGTCAAAATATCTTCATTCAATACAATAACATAATAATAATAGTATTGTATGTATGGACTTGTATCTTATATACAATAATAATTTTTATTTATTTACTTTATACTGTCCGCATTTTAGTATTTATTGTTATCTGATTCTGTTTTTTCCCAAGAGCACTTTTACTGCAGTATCGACGGCCAATACACCCCCAAGGCAAAAATGTGGATATATATTCTACGTCAAACAGCGGTGATATTGGTTTCAAATTTAATATGTGATGTAATAAAACACTACTCTTGGTGCGCAGATTTAATCGGAAAGTTTGAATAACAAAAAAAAAAAAAAAAAGCAAATGGTATAAAAACGTTCAGAATCTAAAATTTAAATTTCAGAGTCAGAATTAACGTCCCAGTTGAAACGGCTGAACTACAACAGAACTATATGGAAATTGTCTGAGAATCATGCAAGTTTTGAACTCGAACAGTTTTTGATTTGTAGAAGTTCGAGTTAGAAGTAGAGTGAGCCCAATGTGCATTATTGTACATAATATTATACACATTGCGACTATTGATTGATGGTAGGTAAAAGGTTATTTGGTAAGAAAAAAAAAAAACAGTTCGAAAAATACAACATTAAAACCGCGAAATATGAAATTCGAGTGCACTATAAACTTCGTATACCTATATTTTATAGCTACATTCGTTTGAAATTATATTAAACATACCTAATGTAAATCATTTACGCGTAGTATTTTTACGTGTGCTCGAATAAAATATAATGCTATATTGCTATTAATTATCCACGAGTATATATTAATATTATTATGATACACCTGATGTAGCCTATATTATATGTTTGAAATGTTCGGATTTTAGAATTCGTGAAAATACCTACAAAGCGGTTTATCATTTATTTTAAACACGTGTCCATCGTCTTTATATACCAAACATGGTGCCAGTACACTGCCACATAATTAGTAATTACTATTTACTATTTACTATTAGTAATTGTTTGGGCCAAGAGCATAAAATTGCACTACATTACGTGCGCACGACATACCACCTTTTGTGGCAGAGTTTGAAACTTCATGTCTATGTATTTGTATACATATGTGAATATTTCAATAAGAGTGGTTAGGTTTGCCTTACAAATCCAACGAGCTGTGGTGTAGTGTGTGTGTGTGTGTGTGTGTGTGTGTGTGTGTGTGTGTGTGTATAACATAAATATAGTGAAATACACTGGTTCTTTTTTCTCAAATTATAAAGTATAAAAATTTGCTAAGGGCAGCAATACAAAATAACAATAAATAATAAAAATATTGATTATTTTAGGTAACTGTCAGCTTAATAGATAAAATTAAATTATACAAAATGATTTGTGCTTATAAGTGATACGAAACGTGTTTTATTAAACATATTGACTAAACGTCTTGCACTTACACGGTTGGCGCTACTATGAAGCCTTCTCAACAATAATAATATACAATACAATTTCTAATAATTTATCTACACAATTAAATCAATATATACAATAATAGATAAATAACTCACAGGTTTACATGGAGTAGTAGACTGACCGACCGCAACCTAAACCAAAATAAATAATTGAAAACATACACACTCTAATAATAATAATAATAATAATAATAATAATAATAATAATAATAATAATTAAAATTCACAATTTTTATGTAATGAAATTTTGCCTATGACGGCTTGCATCAATAGCGTGCCTATGACAGCTAAAAAACAATAAATAATGCGTGTTATTGCGGCCAAAAAAAAAAACAATAAAAATGCCTGCCTATGGCGGCTGAAAAGCAATATACGTGATGATAATGTGTGCCTATGGCGGATTAAAACACAATATACTAATAAGAAACTTTCCTATAGTGGTAACAATAAAATATAATAAAATATAGTCGAAATACGTGTATATGACGGTTTAAAACAGTATAAAATGTACATTATGTGTACGCAACTAAAGTATACGAAACAACACGACAGACAACAATAATATATGGGTACATGGACCTTTATGGTTCACACACGTCATATAGAAACGATGAACGACAGTAAAAATTAAAACGGTATGTATTTGTGTTGCGCTTAGAATAGGGTAGTGAGTGTCAAAGCTTAATGTGGCGATAGCGCAATAATAATTTTAAATAAACACATCTCCAACATGCTCAATCGTAGAAACCCTTTAGTAGCCGCCAAACCCTTCAACCGCACCATCCCCGGAGACCCTAGAAGGCGCCTAAAACCAACATGGTGCTGAGACCAACTGTCACCAAATCTCACCATGAAGTCCCAACAACGGTTGGCTTCCAGGAAAACATCAATAATCAAGTTGACTAACGCCAAGCCAATGCATAAAATATATGTGTACCAATGAAATCAAATTTAATATTTATTTTAAACATTTAACTGATCCCCGTTTGTTTTACTTATCATTAATTAATATCCTTTAACTGAAACTATTTTCCAATAAACCGTTTCAATTTTTTTATTTAAATTGACTCTAAAAATTACCTCCTGTTTGAAAAACAATTTATTCTTTCGAATTCGTTTATAAGTACATCAACAACTTTCTATTATAGATGAATGTAGTAAATAACGAGATCATTAAATACAGGAATAATATTAAACGAAACTAAACGGGAAAACGTTTTTACAGTGACAAATGCGGTTCAAAACTTGAACACTATATGTATAGATTTAAAATAATTCACTTCAATACTTCCTTCATTTTTAACGTTTAACGTGGTTTAACGTTTTTGTAGTGTACTCCATGAAGATATCTTATGTGGATAGGGGGGGTTACGAGTGAATATGTAACCACAAGTGTTTCTCAAGCTCTATTAAATTCAAACAAACATTCACAACATATTTCTTCGAAATATTTGTATAAATATGTTTAATATGTTTAATAATTATATTTATACAAATATTTCGAAGAAATATGTTGTGAATGTTTGTATACATAGACTCTTATCATTGTGACGAAATTTTTGCGAGCTCGTGGTTTGTATTTGAGAAAATTGCTCTCAAGCTTAGAGTTTTAAAAATAAACGATGTTCATTATCAAATATTTCTTTTTTTTAACTATATTCGGTAAAAAAGTGTTCCTGAAAAAAAAGAAAAAGCATACCTACCGCTTGTATAGCATCATGTTGTTTTACTAAGTGATTCCACCGAGATTATACTAAAAACAATTAAAATACAAATCAAAGAAAATAACTGTGAACTGCGAAGCATTGTTATAATTAGACAATATTATGTTCTAAAACTTAAATGAATTCTAAAGTACAGACATTATATTAGACCCTTGTATTATGTAGAGTAAACTTTTCTACATAATAATTATTCACTCCCCTTCTTATTTTTAGTAAGTAATTAAATTTTACAATAAAAATTAATATTTTCTCTAAATAAATAAAATCTGTTAAATAAATACAGCCAAATCATATAATATAATTAATATAGCTAAAATAATATATATATTAAAAATAGTTTTATCATTATTATGCTTTCTTTGGTATCGAAATCAGAGGAGAATAAATGTGTATGTGAAATGACCAATAAAATAACATTCTATCCAAGTATGTATCTAGTGGCATAAATCGTAAAAATGACCAAAAAAACCATTCATTTAAATTAAAATATCATGTTTCCTAAAAGCAAACCAAAATGCATCATATGATCAAGCATAAGTTATTACCTCCATAACATGAAAATAATAATAATTAATAACTTTGTTAGGAATTATTATAACGTATCCACCTACATATTATGACATACCTACATACAGAAAAATATACATATAAATAAATCAAGTATTCAAATAGATAATGCTAATGGGTATCATTCAAGTACCTATTCAAAACTTAATAAAATTATAATTAAAAATTCTATTGCTTTATAATTCACATATAGCTCTTAAATATTTTTTATATATTAATTTTTTTTATAGTTGTATAACCTAAACTTCTATTTTATAATTGTCTTGTTGTATTTGTAAATAAGATATTTTCAATTATTATTTTAGTAAAATCATGTTTTATGAGCGAATTTTTAATCTCTTTTTTTTTCAAATAAAATTTTCAAAAATGTATTTGTAGCTTGGTGCAAAAAGAACCAATGCACATTTTGATGAAATTGAGATTCGTTGATCAATGTAATTTTTTGTGTTTCTATTAATAAAAAAGACAATATTAGTGTGACCAATTTAGTGTAAAGATTGGCCATTGTGAATTGAATGAATATTTAGTGTTGTTATTTTAAAAATAATTTCAATATTTTGATTTCCGAAAACATATCTTTTTCACATAGGCTCTTTTTACCAAACCAGAATTATAATCATATAATATTTATATAATATTCATATGTATTTTTCACAATATTATATTTCCATATCGTATCTATTAAATTAAGACTTCTGAACAAAAAAAACCGATAAACCACACAACAAATATTAAAGAGGTCAATAAAGATCAATTCCTCAACATTTTTTTGAAAAACAAACATATATACATGTGAAAATAGATAGATACTTAAACAGTAACATCTAACTACAGGAGAATTTTTTTTTTTTTAGTATAGAATACTATAAAAAGGATATATCTATACTATAGATGGTATATACAATGTAAACATAAACTGTCAACTGAAACTATTTGTAGTAAAACAATTTTAACACAGATGCCGGAAACTTATCTCAGTAAAAACAGCAAAAACATTTATTACAGCTGATAATGTATTTGGAAAGTGTGGAATCAATTCCAGTGTATTTTATAATGGATTTCCTTGTGTACATTAATAAATTTCTTTTTACTTTGTCATGGAATACCCACGGTTTATCGAGTATTTTAAATTTGAATTAATTTCAATAAATTCAATATTTCTTGATAGCCAAAAGGTCTTCATAGGTAACTACATATGATTCGTATCGAAGTTTAAAAAAATAACCACAAGTGCGAATATATTACATTTACAACTATATTAAAATCTATAATTTGGTACCTATATGTAAATTTGTTATTAAAAATATAAATCCAAACTAGGTTTGATCAGAAATGGAATAATATTTCAAATATTTTATGATGATATCTTCACAAGTGAAACAATTGATATTTTCATAAAGAGAAGTGTATAACCATGAACATAAATAATATGTAATTAACCAACCGACTGTTTTGATTCGCATTGGTTGCCATATATTATCTGTCAAACAAATACTATACCCTCCATATTGAACAAATGCAGTTGAACTCAAATTAAACTTGAATATCCAAAAAATTAATAAATTAATTTTTTTTATTAACAAACATATTAACTCATTTACTCTGAAAATTTAAAAAAATGAAATAAAATAAATACGAAAAATGTAACCGTTGAATGGTAAAAAATGAGTACTCAGATAATAAATTTGGTCCGTTTGTTACAGTTTAATGCTAATAATATTAATTTTAATGTTTTCAATATTAGGTACGTTTGAATAGCGGTTGGAATAAAATTAATTCATACACTTACTGAAAGACGTACTTTGACAGGTAGCATTCGTAAAGATGGTAAGTTCGGTACACCACCGTGTAGTTTACGCACATTAATATTGTATAAACTGGAGAAGGGTCTCGGCTTAACGCACCGGGTACATGTTTATACGTATCGCAATGGCACGAAAGTTTGAATTGTGAGCAACCCACAAAGTTTAGAGAACGTCTTCGGTCGGCTAGTCAACACGATCGGATGCTAATTGGGGATATCATGATAGTAGACCTATATACTGACAGAAAATTATATAATAATATTCCGTTTCTAACGTTTTCATGACCTTACCCCAGCCGTAGCTGACCCCAGAGATGATTACTCCAACGTTCCGTGTGCCACGTACCACGGCGGTGCTAGTTTATCCATTCAACGTCCACCGCGAAGACAACCACACTCACGTGTAATGGATTATGAATTGAGTTCTTATTTTATTGAATTATAATAGATCTGTAAATATATTTTTGAGAAATGCACTTTGGATAGATATTTGAAAAGGATCGTATCTTCCGGTGGAAGACATAAGCGCCAAAATTAGATAAGAAAAAATAAAGTCGTATCGTACAAAAGCGCCAAAATTGTATCGTACGAAAGCGCCAAAATCCTAGGTACCTGTGTGCCACGGTTAATAGATGTTAAATAACAGATATTAAATTTAGAACTAAATCGTTCAAAAACTACAAACATTTAATCTTAATCGACAAATATCGACAGTTAGATTATATATCTGATTACGATAGATTGTTACATGGACAGTGTGAGAGCAGTTTTGTGTTATAACATATTGTTAGTAATTAGTACCTACTTTGTAGCATTCGTATAAGTATCATTCGTTAAATAGATTATACAAAAACCATTACGAATGAAGATGTTGTGTGTATATTATTTAAAGAGCAAAAATATAGATTTTAGAAACGTACATTGATTCTGGTATATTTCCATCTAAAATTTAGGCTGAAATTCCGGATAATGAGGTTATACGAACTACTAATGCAGCTGAATCATAACATCGAAATTTAAAAGATCAATTTTATTTGGCTCATTGTTCCGTCCATATAGTAATTTATGTATTATTAAAATTACAAAGCGAAACATATTTATTAATGAACTCTCCTACTAACAATAAATTAAGGGCATCTTACGAAGAAATAATTGTACAATGAAAGAAATATCAGGATGGTGAAATAAATCGTTTAGAATATGTGAAAAAAGTAAGATTAAAAAATCAACCGATTTATTAAATTTATATTTATTTACAGGTATATTGTGTATCGTAATTCATTATATATTATATAAAATTTTAATTTTGGTACAAATTATTTGTAAATTTTGCACCTTTGACGCTTATGTAAAACAGGTATACAATATTAGATTGGCACTAATGTCTTACAAATTTTGGCGCAAATAATGGGTCATTTTTGTACCTTTGGCGCTTATATTATACAGTTGTATCTTCACTGTTAAAACGAACCCTCTAACAAAGCTGTCTTCAAAATTTCTAACTATTTTCTTCATTTTTTAGTAGACTGTTCTGTAACAACTAAACGTTCCACGAATCAAGAAAAACAATTTGGACTGTTATTTAATTTATTATTATATCATAACAATACGGTTTAGTCTAGATAGTCATAGTGTTTAATGCATGAACTTTAACTACACTAGTGGTGCAACTTAAGAAATATTACATTTTAGTCCAATTCTAGATTGACATTATAAAGAGTATACCAGGTAAATTAATACTTGTCTGTAATAGCCATTACAGAACCCATTATACATGCGGTATCTAAAGAAAAATGTATAGGATTTTCCTCTGACCTACTTCCATGGATAGATCAGATAAAAATGATAGAGGTCTACAGTAAATTATATTACTAAAATGGCAGAGTCAATAGTTTTTTTTATGAATAAAAAACAATAACGTTAAAGCGAATTTAACAAACCCAAAGAAATGTAGATTCCAAAGACATCAAATAAAATAGTATTCTGGATTGAAAATCGAAATGACAAAATTAATCCAAAAAAATACAGTGAAATACTGATTCCAAGTATTTGTCTTTTGTCTTTTTTTCCCAGGAAAAATTCTTTTGGTCGAATTATAGAGGTGATAAAAAGTTGAAAAATCTAAAGTCTTCTAAAAAACTCTTACGAAATAATTTCTAGGAAATTCAGTTAGTTTTTGAAATTTAAAATTAAAAATTTCATTGTAAATTCTAGATTGTATCATGCCGCACCAATTATTTGGATAAGATAAATATTAAAAAAAAAAATAATATTTCGTATAGATTTCATAATATTTTACAGTCTTTTTCATTTTACTTTTGCTCAAGATAACTTACAAATTACATCTGATGAATTATCTTTTATATATATTTATGTACTCAAATATTAACTAAGTATATTAATCTATATTAATATTTAAGTCTTTTCTGATTATCCCAGTAAGTGTCAACAGAATAAAAAATTAAGAAAACTGTATTTTGAGACTATAATATTTTATACCTACTCATTTCGTTCAGATACAAATGTACTGAGAAAACTGATTTTGGGTAAAGTAATATAATTTCAATGTTATAATCATGAACAAAATACTGACTTATTTTCTTAAAAAAGTTCAGTAAAAGTAAACTATATCACTTGATATTTGATTTTTGCCTAGGATTATGAAGTAATATCACTTCATTTGTAATAATTATAACTTATAGAAAAGTTTGTGTTACATTTTCAAGAGTTTTTGGACAGCCAAAATTTTTATCGGTATTTTAAAAAATCTTAGAAAAATCAAAAATTTAAATTGTCTATAAATAAGTCAAAATATGTCAAAATACTTAGAAAACTTAACTATGTACAAAAACACCAATATAATGATTTGGTGAAAATTTCGAGTATTTGCGGTTTTTCGTTATTGAGTGAGAGCATTTTAAATATTTTATTTTGTCAAAACGTAGTTTTGCATAAAAATTTCCCGTTTTTTCGTAATTTTTTTATGGTTTTTTTCGATGCTTTTGAAAACTATTAAAAAAGTTTGATTTTTTTACATTAGGATATTTGATTTTTGAATACTAGACCTAGATTCGTCAACATGATGATTAATGGTTGGAATCAACATTAAATATTTACAAAACTATTCACGATTTATCAAAGTGAGTTGTTGATATATTTTTCATTGAAGACTTTGAACCAGTAGTTTTGCTGAATTCAGTATTTAAATGTTATTCCATTTTGTAGAGAAATCAATCCAAAGCAATTTCAAAAGCTTGTCTATATATCTATGATTTTTGAATTGCCCAAGTACCATTTACATTCATTTTCCTTTCAGAAAAGTTGCTATTTAAGAAAATCGAAGCATTTTTACTGCCGAAATGGTATTAATAAAAATAAGTAAAAATAAATAAAAAACATTTTAAAAAAAAATACATCATTATAAAACCAATAGATTTCATCACTCCGTTCAGGATCTAAAATAACTAAAAATAAATTATATTAAATAAATTGTATTTTCGTAAAGTCAAAATTATTATTATTATTATTGTTGTCTTTTTATTTACCACCATCATTGTCATGGTAATACTATCTATGTTTTTAAATATTTTCAAGACACTTAAAACTAAATGCATTCATTTTCCGTAAAAAAAAAATAAAGTTTTTGACTATTATTCATTAATAGGAGAAAAGTGTTAATGCCTGAAATTTTCTGAGATATATGTTATCTCACTTGTATATTGTGTGTTTGGGTGATGTTAAAATAAATTATTTTTAATAAGAGTTAGTATGTACACAGATACACATACATTTAAAAATATTATTTCCAAATTTAGAATAAAAATTTAAAAAAATGTCATAATGTCTATTTTATGTTCAATCTTGTTCAAATTGTCCCTATATTAAGATATAAGTATTACGATTATGATCGCAGTGCATTATTATTTCATTCATTTTACATCCGATTTTTATTAATTCTATTCATTCAATAGTTTTTTTTTTTTTGTTTTTGTATTTTCGTATAAAACTACAGAATGTAAACCATGAAACGCCAACAATTTCAAACTATGCTCAACAAGCACACTGCAATACCATTTGGTCTTCGATAATTCAAGAATAACCAGTGAATAGGAAATATTTCAACTTATTCTATTATATACAATATTCCTGTTCGGTAGACGTTGGTAACTATAGTAAAGATGGAAATGCTCATTTAGATTAACGGATATTTTATCCTATCAAGGATATACGAAAAGAGAGTAGTTCGGGCGTAACAGTCGTTTTTGTATCACTTTCTGTAGTAGTGGTAAAACCAATTTTAAAAACTATCCGTGCTAAAGATCCCATTATCATTTGTATTATACTTTTACCAATGTGAGATGAGGTTCAGACTATCTTGTGACTGTCAGGAAGGAAAAAGTAAACACCTGTTTAAAAAAATCTATAAAACTATATATTATTATTTATTGCAATAGGTTCGACCCAAAATTATTAATGCAGTTCTTTAATTTTTTTTAAAAATTTGTTATGAAAGATAATATAATATATATTCCTCACCACTGTACAATTATAGTTTGTTCCACCAATGTTTTACCATATTTTTCCGAAATACGGAACACCAAAAATGTCATTCTATGCATCTACGGGAATTATTCCAAAAACTGTTTATGTATTAGTGCCTTCTACGGAACGTCTTATCAACATAACGCTTTAAATTTCCTATCAACTACCAATTTTAACGTTTTAATAGTACATAGTTACAAATGAACATAAATGCAAAATTAGGGAATGTTACACTAATATCACCGTGATAATTATCCTCACACGTAATATAGGTATTACCTACGTCATAATAACATAAAACTTGATATTTTTTTTGTCATTTTACTCATAATTTATATTTATTATTTACCAGATATACCTTTAATAAACCTTGGCCTTTAAGCTTTTAGGTACGTATAGGTAAGTATATCAAATGATCAATTACATAAACTACTATGTATTCATGGATTATAAATAATCAAACATTAAACCAATTATTTAAAAATAGAATGTCTTATTAACGTTTAAAATCAAATCATGTAGAATGAATATTAAATCTTGGTATACTTTACATATAGTCAAAATAACAATTAATTGAAAATTTTAAGCTTCAAAAACAATTTAAAATAATATAGGATACTTTCAAAATTATAAATATTTAAAAATAGTTCCAAACTCTATATTATATTGTACATAAATATAAAGATAAAAATGTTGGCTAAATCTTTTAATTTATTTACACTATCTAAGTAAAATATTTTACAATCATAGAACGTTGGTTTTTTGTGTTATCTTCCGTTATTTATGTTTATAACAAAGTACATTTATTTTTTTTTTGAAATATTTCTCCTTCCATTTCTCTGTTATAGAGTTATGTTTTCAACTTTATGAACTTTTTGATCCAAGCAAGCCGATTAAATCTCTATAACTAGCTCTTGATTCATTCATTTCCAGTGCCTTACAATCCGGATAAAAATTGTTTATCACCAAATCTTATGTTTTTTTAGAATTTACTAATTTGTATACTTCATAAATATTAAAAAATTATTTTTTCCCATCTACTTATTTTCATTATTTGAATTTGTGTATATTTTTATTTTTGTTTATATTTATAAAGTTTTTTTTAAATGTATTACTTTTGTACAATTTAAATAAAATACAAATGGAGACGAAGCTCCATTTTTGCATTTTTGTAAATTATTTTGTATCAATTTAAAAATAGTTGTTTTATAATTATTCTATGATAATTATAATAATAATATACTATCTTTATAATAAGTTTAATACATCTGTTATACTGTTTTGAAAAATAATATATCATGAAAACTCCAGAGTTATAAATTATATTTTTAAAATTGATTAACTGTATTAGAATAGACGTGAGATCCACGTGGGATTAATTTTTCAAATTAAATATTTATATATAGTATATCTCTTGTGACATTTAGGTTTATCATTGAAGTAAAATACAATGTTAATTATTTTCTATTAATTAAGAAGTTATAGTTGATCTTTTTTTAATAATTAAAAGATCAGTTTAATGATTCTTTCCAATGTATCATTCCATTTTTCTCTGTCCTTTATAATTGTATATTTTCTTTCTAGTGTATTGCATCATTTGATTCATTAAATGTGTTCTAGGCCTTCCCTTTTTAGTATTATCTTCAATTATTCCCTGTATTGTCGAAGTTATCCAAAAAAACTATTTCTTATTACTCGTAGATGTTCAATCCATTTTGTTTTTTTCTTCAGCCTCAGTGTATTTCAAATTTATCCTTGAATAATCATTCTTTTAAAACCCTTAATATTTTTACCTTTTGCTATAGTCAATAGAATTTTTAACGTTCTTTCCAACACCATCCTTAAAAAAGCTCTATTGTAGGTTTCTCAGCTTTCCGAATTTCCTGTATTTGAAGTGAAAAGGTTTTTTCTTCTATAATGGGCCTGTTTGGTCTGTACTAACCTAGATGCCGTATGGCTTTTCCCATTATTTGTGATTTTAGTACCCAGGTATATGTGAAGATTTGGACTTTCTCCAGAAGTATTCCATTTAAAACTATGTTTGCAAACTGCTGCTTGTTGCATACTCAAACTTCCACTTCCGAATATTTATTTTAAAATAGTTTTCTTTTAATGTATCATCAATTTTTTCAATCATGTTAGTTAGGTCTTCTACACTTTCTACAATTAACGCAATATCATTAGTGAGACGTAATATTTACACAAGCATTTCGCCTAAATTTTTTTCACCATTGCTTCATATAGACTTTTTTCTGTATATAGATTAAATAAGGTAGATGATAAATAATAATAATAATATCTGTAAATATTAAATTTAATGCATATTTAAAGATTTTAAAGCATTCCTGAAAACATACGTAGAAAATATTAATTAATCAATAAAAATGGGAGTCTCTTGAAATGTGTATAATTTTTTTTACTATTCAGATTTTTTAGATCGTATGAATGCCTTAACATTGTTTTCAATATTCCTTGAGTTAACAATTTTAAATAATTAACTAAAATATACTCAGAATCTGAAAGTTTAAAATTAAAATGTTTATTAATTCCAACAGAAATTAATATATAAACCAATCTATTGTATGAATACGATGGAATGTTAATAAAAAATGAACACAATTGGATTTAGCTATAAGCTAAGTTTATAACGTATTGTGTTATAATTCAAACAAGACAATTGTTATCGGGACTTAAATATTTACTATAATTTCAAACGGTTTATTATTAGGAATAAATTACATTTCATGAACAAGAATGGAATTTTAAAGATATATTTATTTAAAAATCTTAGCTATTGGTTGAACGAGATAAATGTATTTTAAATTGATTTATTTATATCACTTATCGTTAGTTATACAATGTTCAAAATATAATGATATTTGAACTAGGATTTTTTTTTTTTAATTTATTATATTTTATATAACGACTGTAGTAGAACTAACCGGTCTTATATCACAATAATAGTATCTTCCACTTAACCCAGCGTAGTAGTTATGAAATACCGTCTTGTGGATAGATACATTAAGACATCGTTATGCCGGTGTTATTTGCAGTGCGTTTCATAAACGGTAAAACTTCTCCGTCAATTATACCGCATCGTGTCGTCGTCTTCGAGTCGTGCCCAGTGAATAATTGGACTCGGAGGATATATTTTAATATTATAGTTGGGTGTACGTAATACGTTTGTTTATCGCATACCATATTATACACATAACATAACGATAGAAGTAACGATAACAAAGTGTAAATAACTTATGATTATAACACAATATGCTAGTTTGGCCTGCAGTGATAAATTTCGAACAATTTTAAGTATATGAATATTTTATTGTAAGTTGTCCTCGTAGAAGTGAAATTAATAATAACATAAGTTAAATTTCAATTTAAACCACGTCATCGTTCCTATATTTATATTCCAGACATTGAGTAAACGTTTGTATGAAAAAATAGACAAAAGCGTAGCTTTTCGTAGTAGCTCTTTACTTGATATTTTTCCCTAATAAGAAAAATCATACATACATTTTTGAGAAATAATAACAATGAATTAGGAATTATTATTAATACTTAATACATTGTCAGCCGCTAGGGAACCAAATAAAGTTTGTATTTAGGTACATGTTACAAAAATTAGTCTCACAGAAAAAAAAGTCATATTCTCTTTAATATTAATATAATTTTAAGTGTTCTCTAGAATAACATTATTAAAAATAAATATTGAATAATTATAGTGGTTTTTAAAATACTTAAAAACATTTTGTTTTTTTTCCATTATCATCATTAACTATTTATCTCTACGTGATAGATTTATCAGTATAATAACCGTGTTAAAAATCCTATGTATATTATGCATAATGGGTATGAATAACATATCATGTAATATCATTTTGGAGTTGAAAAAGGACTCAAGCATGCAGGAGTTGATAAGATATTATTAGTATTAATTATAATTAGTACTCATTAGAACTTTTTAATTTTTTTAAATAAATATATAATTTATTTGAACAAATCTGATACTGTGTGAGGTTGAATATGCATTTAATTTTTATATATTTCAATTAAAGACATCAATGGTCCATGGTTACCAAGGAGAAATATTAATCAAGTAAATGCACTATTGCATTAAACGATATTGTGAAAAACTGAGAATACCTAACATTATTATTTTTGTTTTATGTATAACGTTATATTGTAAGCAAATATAATTTCGTGACAATAATAGAGTATGAATAATGTTTCGTTTTATGTAAAAGATACATTTCAAACGATTCGATATTCACTTTATTAATTATATGAACAATGAATTCCTTAAATTAATTTGTAAAACAAAAATGTAATTTACGTCTTTAATGAGCCTGTGTTTTCTTTTTCCGAACTTTATTGGCTTATACTGCAAGACCTTTTAGGCATTCATTACGTTTGTTTACCTAACTCTATTCTTGTGCCCTAACCCATTAACGCATTAAATTGATTCCCTTTAACTATATTTAATCACTGTCGCGGACGGTTTCTCGATTTTTTTTTTCGTTTCGTTTCCTTGCTGGCTTACTTCACATGACTCCTTAAATAATCTAATTTGTTCTTTAGCAGACATGTTCTAATACTATTAGAGACTCTATAGTTAATTGAGTATGTGTCAACAAGTCCGCGTAATGGTTTTGATAAAATGTTGTGAGGTGTGTTTTTCTTTCAAACATTTAATTTTCTACTCATTTTAATGTACCTATATGATAATACATTTATTGTACAATATTATGAAAATGTACAAACGTAAATATTTATAATGCAATGTTTTTTGTTCATTTTATTTCAAGTATTCGATTATATCACCGTTCCAGTGTTATTTTACGATCAAACAATACTATCATAACTACGTGATCTGATAAGTGTAAACTACCACAACCAACAGCGAAACACGCGTGTGATGGAATTTATTTACGAAGCGCAATTGTTGCGTGAAAACCTTGACGCCAGTATTGCAGGTACGGTCACCAAGGGACGTCTGGTAATCGTCTAGTGTATGTGTGAAATGTTCACTGAATAGAACGGCTGATGCGACCACGTGGCTGATAATCCCGTACCGGGAATTTAATACTGGATCGAAAAGCTGGAGAATAGACCATAAATAACAGACCGCTTTTATCAAAAAAAAAAAATAAAAATAAAAAATGCAAAAATAAACCCTGATCGATACGATATCAGTGTATATCTACTATTCCGGATATCCGACAATAATGTTAATCGACTCGTTGACACCCCCAGGCCTAGTGCCTACTATATAGTATACTTTGTCAACTACATATTATAATATTGTATAAAACCAAATGAATAATGTCTCGTCGGATAGTGCAAAATTGCAAACACGTATTTATCATATGACAGCAAATTAACAATACAACGATTAGGTATAGTTTTCATCATTTATAATTAAAACTTTATTGATCTTTTTTTTCAAATCCAAACATAACCTTTTTAGTAGAGTTACTAAAGTTATAATATTTGTATAATATACATTTTTATAATTATACGACTGTTCAATACCTACGTGATGATAAATTACCTAAGTGTTAATGATTTCAGATTGAAATGGGAAATAGAATATTTTTCGATCCCCTATATTACTATATTATACATTTTTTAAGTATATAAGTTAAGGATTAAAAATAAACCAAGAACAAAGATTTTATCGAAAAAATAAAACTGTAAAGTTTAAAGAGTGATGCGTTGAAAATATAGTCATTTTTCTATTTTTCAGCCAGAACTTATTTTATATCTTTCATTAACTATGTAATTTTAGAGTGAAATTATTGGATTAGATGCATAATATTTCATAATACTTTTACAATATACTTTTTTTTTAATGAAATGTTTGTTCTGCGTATAATCAAGAAAAAAAGTACGTTCGGTATATCCTAACAGTAATTTTCTAAAACGAACAGTTTTTGACAAAAGTTCTATAAAACAAGTACATTAATCCCTTGTAGTTTTTTTTAAATATATAAATAAATTTCAATAAAAATGTTATTTATATATATAATATATAGTTAAGTATCAAAACAAAATTGATGTTTTTCTTTTAAATAATAATAATAAATTATTTAAACAAACAAACAAACATACAATCAAAATTTCCTTATGTATAATATATTATACTATATAATTATTATTTACAGTATAATAATAATATTTATTGGCCAGAAATTACAATTAAGTATACAATGATTATATAAATAACATAGGTAAATGGCCCATCTCACCACTGAGGATAACCTCTTATCAGTGATGATGGAGTTCTAGGTATTAAAAATAAGTATAATTTTATAAATTTTATAATATTTTGATATTTTTGAAAAAGGAAACTACGTACTACGTTTAAAACATAAATAGACACATCTAGTAGTAGTTAATAATTAGTAATATAAAAACATAGATTGTAATAAATAATTATAATATAAAAAGGTACAGCAAAAATCGAATAATGCCTAAAAAAATAGATAGTCTACTATATATATATATATATATATATATAGTATATAGTATATAACTACTAAACATCACTAAAGACAAAGAATATTCTTATCGATTTCCTCGCATCAACATGTTTTTGTACTTCTATAATCTTTTTATTTTTTGAAGCCGAGGTAAATCATATAATATTGAAAAGTCTAATTTATTTTTAATACTTGTTTTCAACTCATATATTTTGAATAATGTTGGTGAAACTCATAAGAATTGTTTACCAGATTTGTATGAAAACACTTTTTGAAACGTAACTTCAAAAAATTGTTTTCAGTAACAAATCACAAAAGTAATTTAAAATATAAAAAGTTATACCGTTATTTCGCAACTATCATTTTGACGCACGACAATTGGTCTAACATCAATTCATAACAAATATATATATATATATATATATAAATAATATATTATATATTATATGATAATTTGTCATATCATTCAAATATTTAGTTTTACAAAACAATAAGTCTTGCGATTAACTATTATTTATTTGTTTTTTTTTATCTATTTTTATGTTGGAGGGTAAAATATGATGTCATTTCAATAATGAAATTAATCAACTTTGATTACATCGACCATTGGAACACCGAACAAATAATAAATATAATACAAATATCACAACTATTATTTATAAAAATTAAAATAATGAAAAGTACCAGTTTATATTTCATCTATAAAAATATTGATAATATAAACATTACAAAAGAAAAAAAGTTGCAGATTTCAATTGAAAACATAAACATTATAATTTTTAATACATAAAATATACTATATTATAATATACAACGAATTGATGCGTGACCGAATGTAGCGTCGATATAACACTCGATAAAATGTCATATAACCATAAAAAGGTTTTGATTATTCAATACAAATTTCCTCGTATATAACTCATGCTGGTTGATAAAAAAAAATTTTAACATAATTTTAAAGACAATTTTGTGAGCATATAAAAAGTTTATTAAGAAATTTGTTTCTATTACTATTCACTAAATGAATAAACTAGGTATAGGTAAAAATATAAACTGATCCACTATCCACCTCTTTTACTAAAAATAATTTTTTCAAGAGTATATTAGTTTCAACTGTTCCAAGTATGAAAAATAAAGAATTATTCTTTATGGTTCAAATTTTAAAACCAATATACAGTAATTACAGCACTATACAGTAATATACATAATATTCAATTACCGAAATTAAATAACATCATAAAATATAAATTATCAAATTAAAATTTATAAAATAATAAAACAGTTTGAACTTGTTCGATCATAAACAAAGTATTTCTAGAATTCAAGGCTCTAAAAATATTTATTGTATTCACTTGTATTTCACTTAATTATTATAATACATGGTTTTATAAAAATAATGATTAACAGCAATTTATATTTAAATGATATCAGTCATTAAAGATATTTAAGAAAGAAAAAATATCAATACTATGAAGAGAAAACTTATTATATTCATAAAATTTTATTTGTGTAAAGTATTTTACCGCAAAATGTCGTAAAATCTAGTACGGTAAATTGTCATTATTTCTGCAACCAACAAAATGGTATTGTAAAAGACTAAAATTATTGGTTTAGAAATAGTTGTGAATGATACGAGTTATTGTATAGGTAGATAGTGATGGATTACCTTTTCTTCTAACAATTAATATGGCAGCTTTTTCATTATCCATGAAAGGTTTTTAACGACTTGAGTCATTACAAAATCTTTCCAAAGAGTATTTAAACGTCCAGCTGAATACATTTTTTTTTGAATAAATTATTTCAGGTGTATTTCATTGACTGTTCGTTGTATTGCATAAATTATATTTTGTTATAAATGTATACAATCAGAATACTCGATATTTAATGCATAAGAATTATATTAACACGTCTATTGTAAATCTTAACATGTGTTTTTATACAAGCAATAAGATACTCTAAAACCATATAATAGGATTGAAAACTTGATGATTTCTCAAAACACATATGTCTGAAATAACTCCTACATATATATAATACATTAATATGTAATCAAAATAAAAAATAAGGAAGATAAATCTATAAAAAATATTCGTTTAATATTTCATGACGAATACTGTGTTATTTAAAATGTAGTTTAATTTTAATCAAAATGGTTAGTATGATTTATTTAAGATCAAAAATTTATATGATTATATAAAAATTTTAATTAATAAATTATTATAAAAATGCATTTGCTGAGTTGTATATGCCAGCACTATAAATGTTGTTATTTGTAACATTTATAAATAGTATTATAAAAGCCATCAATGAAGTAAACTGAGTAACTAAGGTATCGTTTTTGCATATATATAAACAGCGGGCCTGAAGAAAGTTTTAGCGTCTTGATCGAAATACGGACTTATATTGTGTACTGTATCCTGAGAGATGCACTAATTTTGTTTTGTTTTTTACCAGTCTTTAATCTTCATTATATTTTGAACTGTTTTATACTAAACGAATAGTTTATGCTTGTTTTAAAAGGTTTTTCCTCATTTTTTAAAGTTAAAGGTACCTCTTAGTGTAACAGTGATGTGCAAACTCTAACGTTATGGTTACGGTTTTTAAAATATTGGGCAGTAATCACCTTTCGACAATTTGTTATTTTATCAACAAATTTTGTGAACAATTCTCAATTACATAGACATTATGATCGAAATTTGATTGGTAAAACTCTATCGAAGTACATATAACTTCTATAATATAATAATAATAGGTATCTGTGTAATATTGCGTTAAATAAAACGTAAACTTGGGAATCTGTTTTAAATACACCTAAAACTCATTTTTGAACTAGTACGACGCGTTTGCATGAATTGTAATGTTATGAATTTATAATTTCAATTAAGTACTGCGATGCCAGAGTAATTTAAAGGAGATATATATTTGAATCATTCTCTTTAATTTTTGGTTTTTGATTTCTTATTATTACCTGCACGGAAATAAGATAACGATTCTTAAAGTTTCTAAAATATTCTAAAACGTTTATTTACTAAAAAAAAAAAAAAAATCAAATGAATAAATATTATGAATAACATTTAGGTAAGATTTTAAAAATTATTCGACCATAAACACAGTATGTATTTATTATTGAAATATTTGTTTTTTGAAAGAATGTCTTGTAGAAAAAGAAAGGAAAATAATGAATAATAAATACATTTTTTATTTTTGGTTTATAATGAAAAATAAAATATTTTAAGGGCATATATTATGATAATTTCTAGAGACATAAATGTATCCAAATTACGAATATACTTTTGAAGAATACTCTAATAAAAATAGGCCCTTACAGTTTTAATTTTTATATCTATCAGCTAAATATTTTTGTTTAAATATTGTTATTCAGATATAAAATTGTATTTTCATATAACTCAAAAAGAAATATAAATATAAATTGTATTAAAAAAATTTAGCAAATTATAAATTATATATGCATTGTTATAATACTTTTTTTGTATTTATTGATACTGTGATGTCTATAATGAACACCAATAGCATAAATTGGTTTTTCAAAAATCATCACATATTATGTAATAGTTGGAGGGCTATAGCCCCTCTAAAAATTGGACCACTCTACACATATGCTTAAGAAGAATTGCACAAATATCATCATAAAATTATAACAATAATAGTTTTGTATTGACATAATAATATGTATTTGCAAGTTTTCTATGCAGTACGAATTTTTGTTCTCTCTTTCTATACTTCAGATGCGTCCAAATATAGTGCAACATTTGTAATGTTTAATGGACGGTAAATTCTTAAACAATACGGTCCGGCCTGTAATGACCTATACTATGGACGCAACTTTAGTTTATTACTTATGGTTATGGTCGACTATTATATTTCCAGAATGATAATGTGTACCATTTAAGCTCACATGTTCAGTCATACGAGCGAACGTTACTTCACAGAAAGCCAAGCTGCCCAATCACCAGTACAGCACGCCTTGAACATCCAGCTTAATGACCGGTGTCACGGGTTTTCTGCTTCGAGAAAACTATGCTCGAAACGAAACCGCCCTCTCGCGAGCACAGTATAAAAATGATGAATGATAACATTACGTCACGCCCAATAATCATTACGTTATTCAACGTTTCTCCAAAACATTCTGTAGATGCTATAAATTGATGCATTTTTAATGATATTTTAATTTTAAAATTTAAATAATACATCAGTTTGCGAGCATAATAATAAGATCATTATCCCAAAATATTGCAATCGCTTAAATTTTTCCATAATAGGTACTTAATAATTATTTCACGTAATAAAACAATCAGCTAACACAAAAATTGCATATAATTAATAAAACCAAATTAATTGGTAACTTACCAACAAACCCAAATGCAAATAATTCATTAAAATATTTGCGTTTGGTTTGTAGATTTTGCGTCACTGTGCAATGAGAATAAAATGGATAAAGTTCTATTTATTTTTGTTTTGAAATCATAAATTTGTGGAGTGAAACTTTTGTAATTAGTATTGTCATATTCCACAATGTTTGTCGCTATTTCGTTTAACGTATAGAAGAAATTCTGAACCGCATTTGGAAATATAGGTGTACACAAAACGCAATATCAATTATGTTCACCAAGGTCATGGTTTTGATTTTATAAAAGTTTCACAATCGAAATTAATGTTATAGACAATACATTTTGTGACTAATTTGTATTTCTTTTAATGTTTGCTATTATCTTGAACAGCAATATTATCAATTTTTTTAATAACATAATATCATCTACATCATATTGAACTTCAGTTTACTATTTTTACAAGTTTCTACTATATATTAATTATCATTATGTTTTCGACAAATATAATATTAAAAAATACCCGGCGTTTAAATGAAAATTAAAATAAATTGCTTTCGGAGCAAAATTTAATTATATACTTTGACATACAAAGTCAGCAGCTGCGTATACTTTTCTGTCATTTATCTTTTATCGTACGTCGACGTTATATTCCGAACAGTATTTCCCCGTGCACCAATTTTTTATACACCACCGTCATTTTTGTAAAAAATGAAAAATTATTTTCCTCCAGGTAGGTGTACGGCGACGGAGCACAATGACCCTCATCAAAAGTGTATACGGAAAATCGGATTATCCAAAAGTGACGATACGAACGTGAGGGAAAAGACCAAAAATTGTCAGATGACAAAAGTTTTGTTGGCAGAGGTTAACGTAGCGCGTACGCGGCTTTTTAAGATACATTTTTTTTTCTTTTTAGTATGCGTGTATGTAAACGATTGAAATTCAATGTAGAAACCTAGTGGAGAATAATATGGAGCGCGTGACAAATGGACCAAAATCGTTTATTGGTATTTCGCGTGAATGTGAGAGAACATTCGTCGCCCCGACGGTCGTAGCCATCCTCGTGTTGTAATACTGGGAGCAGTTGAGGAGAGAGGAGTGGTCATGTTATTCGGAATAATAAAACCCCTTACCGGTCGCGCGATGACAATCAGATGTCGGGGGGGGGGGGGAGGAGAAGCTATTGAAAGGTGGGATATGAAATGTATTATAGGATAAAGGACGAATAGGTGATATTTATTCAACAGCGTACACGGGTCATTTGTACGAGAGAGAAAGAGATCCCTTTTCCAGGAATCGTTGGCAACCGAGTGGTGCTGTATGCACACACACACACACACACACACACATACATACACACACACACACACACACACACACACACACACACACACACACACATACACACACACACACACAAGCACACACATACATACAAGCACACACGTGAATCCTTTTGCTGCACGTGCAAATTACGAGTGATTGATGAGCATTTTAGAGTTATCGGCGGCGGGCACAAGTATACACCTGCAGCGGCTGAACATGAAAACACGTGACGTTCAGGGTGTAGGGAAGAACGAAGAGGATGAGAAAAATGGACACCGTACCCGTGGCCTGGGTTGCAAGGACTTTACGCAGGACGCGTATTAATGAAGCGCCTGAACGCACGACCGGCAGCGACCGAGTCATGTGGCTTCCGAAAACACGCCGTCGGATGTGAGGCGGACGATTGGCAGACGATGGGCGATGATGGCGAAGTGAAAAAAGATATTCTTGGCGGTGAGCTTGACTTGATGTTGACAATGAGACAGACGACGACCGATGTGTTCTTCCTTACCCGTCCAATACGTTTCCGATTAGTCGCCGGTTTTTATACCTGCTACACCTTCTCAACGATATAACCCAATAACAAACTGATAAAATTATATTGCACAGCACCTGACGATCACTTACCCCCCTCCCCCCCAAAGTAGTGAGTGACGGTCGAAATCACGCACTTCCCGAACCCTGTCCTTGTCGCCGAGTCTTAGGGCGAAATCGGGCCGTTTCCCTCAGTATATTCCGATCACACCCATACGGTTGCCGTCCGAAACGCGATAGCGGTCACGCTTGGTATCCGCGGTAACGGGACAACTGCACCTGCATAATATTATGGTATATTATACTTGCAACCGTTTTGCAATGGAAATGTGTCTAAAGGCCTGTACAAAAGTTGTGAAATGCAAGGTAAACGCAAACATCATCCTGTGTTGATATTACTAACAATTTGTGAATATATGGGGTTACAATGATTATTATTAATGCATAATATTACTATAGCGAACTAATTAATACTTTAAATAATATGCAATTAGTTGAAACAACGGTTTGTGTGACCATGAGGGGAAAAGAAAAATGTGTATTATTGCATGACAATTGTATGATACTATTCTGGGTAGGTACACTAACAGCTTGCACTGGTTTTATTTACAACTAGTCAAATATTTCATCGATATAATCATCCCATCCATGGTATAGGGACGCAATTGATAGACCAACATTAGTAAAATGAATTCGTGATCATAAATTATAATGGTGTGTTGTTAAGTACGATTAATGTTTTATCACCGATTTCATAAACTAATAATCGGTAATCCGTTATCGTATTCAGGTACAATACACACTACACACGGCTGTACACATCCACGAGTGGCTCAGTGCGACAGTACCCACCCGTGTCTACCCAATCTTGACCACTCGTGACAACAATGTACATTTAAATGTATGATATTATTACACGTATTATAGGTGTTACGGTGATAGTATTATTATGCGATCGTGTACGTCCTGCGATCACGATAATCCTGCAATGGGTTACGCGAGCAGTTCAATACATCTATTTGCCACGACGACGTGGTGTAACGGAACGGTCGAAAGTTTTTTAATGACGAGCGTGCGCTTAAATTATACATTGAACGACGTTACGATATCACACGCAGTTCGGTATGATTTGGATGCAGGGATATTGGCGGTTGTTAGTTATTAGTTTATTGCCGTAGAAAAAACGCGGTATAGCGTCACGAACAGCAAAAAAAACTATCAACATAATGATATTTTATTGTTGAAAATATAAGGTGTACATTATATACCAGGGATGTCTAACATGAATATGCTCGCGAGTCACATGGATAAGTACAATTGTATGTTGAGAGTTAAAATTTTTATATTTTATAATAGTTACAATTTGATCTAATCAATAATAGATAGCTTTTAGCCGATTCACATTATCACATATATTATATTATATATTTAATTCAGTATGTTTTGTTTCGATTGTGTACCAAAAAAACTTAAAATTCATAATAGTTATGACTAATAAGTACATTTTGGTTTTTATTAATTAGACGTGAGCCGCAAGTTGGTCAACCCTGTTATAATCGAATGTTCGAAATATCATGTTATCAAAAAAATGTCCGTCAGATCGTGTCCATATTTTGTAGTTTACGTGGTATATATTTCCGAAGTCGAACACTGACATTCTGCATTCGGCTCTTTCAAAAACGCCCATGAGAAAGAAGCATTCAGAATTTAAAGTCGTCGGACGCGCCTACTGCAGTCAAGTGAAAAAAAAAATGATGGAAATTATCACTGACGACCACAGTTGTTTTGATAGGTTATTTTAATGCCGGACGAGGTATTTTTCCATTTCCGAAACATACGCGTCAATAGACAAAGTCTTACGGATATTCATTCTAAGATATTTTATTTTTAACCATATTAGAGTGTTAATGACATTTTATAATGTATATAGATTTTGTTTTTTCTATGAAAAAATATTGTGAATACATTATTTTTTTTTTTTACTTCACTGACAGTTATTTCAAATTTCTCCATTTGTCCGGAAGACTCTGTATATAATAATAAACTTTATGTATACAGTATTATATTACACGAGCAGACGCACTCGATGTAATAATATTACGCACTACTGAAAGTCTCCTCTGACCTCCCACACCGGCCTTCTTTTCCAGTACGGAGTGAGCGAACGGTATAGTTTACCGACAAAACTTTCAATACAAAACCCGGTACGACGATATATATATATATAAATACCTTTAATACTATGTCTACGTGTATGACTGTTATGAAGCCCTGGGGACATAATATTATAAGAACGTGCGTGACACGCTAAGCCCTTTGTCCCATGCACGTAATGTTTCCGGATCATCGACACCCGTGTACATTATTATTATTATATGTCCTCTTGAAAACATTACTGTTATCATTAATATCGTTATTACAGCATTACTGTCAACCGCATTTTTTAAGAACACAGGAGTAATAAAATACGTAAATCTCGCTCTAAGACATTCGTTTTTATTTGCTCAACTCCAAACGATCGAAAATATAAGTGTCCAAATGTTTCACGATGGGAATTATATTTCTATCGGTGCAAATAATAATATAAACGGATATTATGTGTATTTGTGTATAACTTGAATTCGAAAAGAAATATATAATAATAATAAGAAAAAGAAGAAAAATAATAATAATAATAATAATCGAAAGCCTTCAATACAAAAGTTTTTATGGTCATAGAAATCTCTTTAATAAATCGAATATTACTTTTCAAACGTTCAACAGAACTTTTATAATGAGGAAAGTCTGAATGTTATTTCTTTGTTGTGTAGATGTTGTTCGATAAACGGCTACAAATTCTTCCATTTTTGAGATCTTTTGATATGTATATATTATATAAACACAGTTTTTCATTTGGTTTGTCTTATTGTACAATATCTTAGGGCTTGTATACAAAGACACTCATGATTGATTTTCTTAATACGTAATACGCTTTGTTGACACAAAAATAATTATGTTGATTTTTCAAAATCTTATAAATGCTAAAACGCCTATGAATAATTTCAATATAAAAGTCGTATGGTTCAATATTCGAAATATTATATAGGTGTTTTGAGAAATCCAAACGAATATTGTCTTACACACAGGCTCTAAAGTACCTAATTAAAATCATTTATTGAAATTGATGCACGGCACAATCAACTATAATTTATTTCTTGCGTGAACGTATAACAATAATGTTACACATCTAGAATGGCACGTGACAGTTTAGTGTACCTGTGCTGTTTTGAAAAGGCACTGCTGCGGGTCAGCCGAGTTTTAAGGTAGGATATGTAAATGTTTAATAATTAGAAAAAATAAGGATTTGCGACTGAAAGAATCCCGAGGAACGTTGGCTCTCTGTGCGGCAATGCATCTCAACGTTTTTTAGAGCTCTGGACGAATGGCGGATAAGAAGTAGATGAAAAATAAAAAGAAGGAATACTTGGTCGTCAAGATCGACCATTTTGATACATTAATGTTATCGATATACCGCGGTCTACGGTGTTGATTCGAACCGTAAACCACCAGCCGTCTCGTCACCAATCTAACCCGACTGCGGAGCACATTACTTGGATGTACCTATATAAGTATGTACGTCGAGGCTTTTTTTCGAAGCCAATAAATCGTCGAAGCACGATAACACCTGGTAACTGGTGATGCAATATAACACAACGAAAACCCGCACACGATCGCGTTTGTGCAAATATTTATTACGTGCTACGTAGAATAAGTATATATTGTTATTTTAGAGAGATGTACACACGCGCGGTTATAGTACAGTGCCGCAATGGATTTGTTTCGGGTGTTCGATTTTTTTTCCCGCTTCCAAAACGACCAAACGATGATTTGTGTCTACGACCGTGCCCTGAACTTCGCTCGTAATCGGGTCCGACTGTTCTATACAATGTACGCGACTGCGATAACAAACCACGCAGGTATTAGATATACCGTTATTTTTTTTTCTTTTATTGATAAATCGATGGATGACCGACCAGAAATTGAGACTTGTGTTTATATTTTACTCGTCGTTTTTTTAATATTACAAAAACCGTATGTGAGTTAATATGTAATCCGGGCGCAATCGCTGTGTCGACTATTATTAGACATCGACTTCGTGAAGTCGTGGCAATGACTAAGTGTAAAGGTCCGTTAGTTCAGATAAATTGCGCAAACTAATTTGTGGTATATTTGTGCAGTCTTTTTGCATAATTAAACTGAGTAAAATATGTAGGTTTACACTTTCAATGTAAACCTCGAATTCAGTTATGTACCCTAATTTCGATATTTTACTCAAAATATCTTTTATTGTTCATAATACAGGAAATGTATTTTTTTATGTGGGTCAGGAGGAGGCAGAATCAAAACTATCAATAACGAATATTATATGATTTTTATACAATTAAACAAGCACTTTTAGTATAAATAAATAAAATTAGTAAGTTTTGTTGCGATTGCATCATTGCAATATAGATATGTTTATGATGTGTACGTTTAATGTCCATACAATTTAGGTACTCGAATATACTTGAAATCATCAAATTAAAAAAAAATTATACTTTAAGCCAAAACTAGCATTATTCGTACATTACGTTTCAATAAGCTCACAAAGTGTATTTACCGAAAAGTAAACATACGTAAATGTCACTGACATTTTCTTCCCAATATTTTTTTTTCCATTTATATAAAACTGAATGACTTATATGTGTAATATTTCCACATATAAATAATAACTTGAAAGTCCCAAGCACCAGAATATTAATTGGACTAAGACTGAATACTTAATTATGCAAAAACCACTGGAAAAGTCAGATTTATTAAAATATAAAATAAATTTAATAAATACTATTATTATGTAGTGTTGTAATGGATTTTTCTCCCTTTTTTTAGTACACGCTTTTGTTTCAGCTATTATAAAAACCTCGATTTTACATAATAACTTTGCATCTTATAGATAAGAAATTGTTACTATATAGTATATGACTACTATAAATAGTCTGACGATAATTTTCACCATAAAAACCACGCTCTTGCGATTTGTGATCACTCTGTTACCTGTATTTTAATTATGTAAATTTTACTATCGGTTATTTCGTTTTTCAACGTACTTTATTATGGTTTGTTTTTTCATATAAAGTATGACGTATGTATAGATGGGGTAATGATATACGTTTACGTCATCTAATCGAATATCATATCCAACACTTCAAATTTTCCTCTTCACTAGGAAAAAAAGACTAAAAAAAAAAATGATTGGAATTATATTTCGATTAACAACGTCAGAAAAAAAATCATAAACAAAGATAAATCATCCACTGGTTTATAATTCAGAATTCATATTCTGATATTGATATTTGATTGTAACTTATGAAAATGTTTGATGGGGGAAAAAAATAATATAAATTTATATTAAAATAATAAACTATAATATATATATTGTAGAATCAGGCAATAGAAATAATTTGAAATGGATATGTATTTCTAACTATAACTTTACTATGCTAAATCATCAAAAACATGTAAGATTACATGCTACATGCTACTATGCTACTATGCGTGCGCTATCAAGTACATTTAATAGTGCTTATAATTTTTTATTGTACGTTTCATAACGTAAAGAAAATTTCATGTAATGCATATTTTTAATATAAGTTTTTTTTATTGTAGCCTGTTGGTGCATGTATGTTATATCAAGAGTGTATCAAAACATTTAAAAAAAAATTTAATTCCAAATTGAAGTTTATACTTATAGGTATTCGTTTCAGTAAACAATCTTATTATTTACATGTATTATGTAATTCTTAAAAGCTTATAGTTTTTGATTAAATGTTTCAGAATATATATATTTTTTTTATATATCTATTTCATTGGTATACTTTTATTTACATTTATTTATTGATTGTGGCTTGTGTGTATTGTTTATATTGTATGCATAAAGAGTGAATGAACGGATGGCTATATCAAAACATAATACTATATGCACACCTTGCAAAAGTCAATTATGGAAATTAAATTTAAATATATTTTTAATTCATAGTAGTTTTTACTCAGAATTCATTGGGAAAAGGTTTTTGTTGGAATAATAATAAACCGTGATACCAAACCTTTTTCACTAGAAACATGCGAACATTTCCAATAAACGTTTAGTAAAATAATGAGTTATCAATTAGATGCCATAGCAACGATGTGTGTATGTAACTTATGATTGGTTCGCACTGTTTAGCTATGCTATTTATTTCTAGAAGCTCAATTGTTGTACTTGAATCTTGAAAAAAATTTTACTTAGTTTGAAAAATATTATCTCAGTGAAAATAAAACTTGTGTTTAGCCTCGAAATAAACGCACAATACGCAATAAATCGCATGTTCACTTGATTTACTAAACCAAGACAAACACTTGCATAACAAAATTTAAATATGACGTATGAGTTTATTTCAATATCAAATTAATTGTAGTTATAAATCCAATAATAAATTGAATAATTGTCAAATGAACCGGTGTATAGTGTAAACGAATATTTTTTTCTGTGATGTAAGTAAATGACGTGCCAAATAGGACAGGCTTGTATTGAGTCCAATAATAAGGAACCGATTCAACTAACCTTAACTCATAATTTGATAATATAATATTTTTTTTTTTAATTTTATTCATTCATAATAACAGACTTAAAGTCCAAATTTAAAGTCTAAACAATATACAGTAGTTGATACATCGGAAGTTTAAATCAGAAATTGAAATATAACATAAAAAGAAAATGAGAAAAAAAGAAAAAACTATTGCATTGGTAATTTTATAGACTAAACAGTAATCCATCAGATAATATAAATAAAGTTAATAATAAAATTGAATTATCACACTAGAGAAAAGATAAATTCAAAAGGATTTTGACCATCTCTTAAAATTCTCCTTTCTAAACGCCTTTCAATTATAAGAACTCTTTCTTCCAAAAAAAATCTGTTCCCAAGCCAAATAAACAAGAGCCATACTTAAAAAATAACAATTTGCAAAAACGAATTATGAACACCCAGTATAATTTAATTATGTATCGTTCGAATCCTTAAAACAAAAAATATAATTATATATAAATTTTTGTTGCTAATATAACAAATAATATTATAACGAAGGGTTTCAAGGTGCCACTTTCGATAACGACTGTTATTGAATTTATTAACGACAAACATCGATAACCTAAATTAATTATTTTTTTTATCAAATTTTCGATAATACATCTCTCGATAGCTTAAAGAATCAAAAGTCGTGGATAACTTGTCGAGTTACTACCATAAGATGAGCCCACAGACGACCATTGTAAATCCTGCAGCTCCAATAATATTTGAGATTTCCGCAAACGCTTTGGAAAATACTTGATAATGTCCATAAGTCGGCCGGCCATATTATTGTATCGATTTCATATGCGTCCGTATGTTCCAGATGTATTCGTACACCGCAAACGGCCGCAACGACGATATTGCTCGGTTATTTTTAATCTTTACTTTTATTCGAAATACGTTTAATCGACCGTGACTATTCAAACTTGTGGGAGAGACGATTATAACTAATTATTTATAGTAAATTTTATTTACAACAATTGAAAATAAAAATACAACAAAAACTTAGTGACAGAGTATTGTTTGAGTTTGATACAAATACTAATAGATAATACCTAAACAAAAATAAACAATTAATATTGCAAAACGGTAAGAACGATATTGAATGAAATTAAAATTTATAAACCGTCGACGTACATACCAAACCCATTGGTTTCAGTATATTATTTAGTCATCGCCCCTTTATTTTGTCAGTTATCCGTGTAGTATGATTTCCAAGTGACTCCACGGATCATGGACAGCGGAACAGACGACGACAGTAGTGGTCGCGGTGACCAAGACGCCAACCCCATCACGACGGCCAATTGGTTCCAGCGAATCATTGCGGAACCGGAGAATTTGGACGTAGACGCGTTGCTGGACAAGGCCAGGACGTATGTGGGACAAGTGGTGGGATCACGGCGGCCGGATGAGTCGACCGGCGCCCATCGGACCCGGGCGTTTGCGGATCTGCTGGCGTTGTGCAGCGAAAACCATACCGGTGGCGATACACGGGACGGTAACGCGGCGACCGAGCTGTATGCCGTGGCGGCCGCGGACACGGGACACGTGGACGCGGCGCACAGGTGGTACGAGCGGCTGATCGTGGACGGGGGTGGCCGGCACGTGGACCACTGGCTGTTGTACGGGGCGTTTAACGCACGTTGCGGCCAGTCCGAGGAGGCGCTGAGGTGCGCGCGGATGGCCGTCGCGGTGGACGGCCAGCACCGAGTCGCGTTGTTCGGTCACGCGGCCGCGCTGATGGCCAGTGGCGCGGCCGTGGAACATTGTGACGAGCTGGAGACATCGCTGGACCGACTCCGGTCCGCGCACCCGTGGTACGGCGAGGGCCACGTGCTCGCGGCCCTGCACTGGTTACGGATGGAAATGCCGGACCGGGCGGACCGTTCGCTGTCACGGGCCCAAGAGTGCACCGCGGCAGACGACAGCCCGCAGGATCGGCCGCTTGGGACCGCGTGGTGGCACTCGCACGACCGTAGCCTCGAGACGGACCTGACCGTCCGGTGCGCCACGCTGCTGGCCGCGCTCGGACTGTTCGACCTGGCCACCGTGTGCCTGCGACGCTTTGCCGACCAGCACGACCACGCGTATCACTACCTGATGGCCGTGTTGCACCATATGCGCGGTGAGTTTGACGAGAGCGCACAACACCTGCGGCACGTGGCCGACGACGATGACGGCCGGGTGTCCTTGTTGGCCGCGCACAACCACTACGGTCGAGGGTGCCGGGCCGCGGCCGCGACCGTTTACGCGCATCTGGCCGCCCGTCGTCCCGCGCGCCAACACTTCGCGCTCGCGTACGCACGATTGGCCGAACACCACGTGACCAGTGGCCGACACGCGGAGGCCGCGGACGTGTTTCGCCTGGCGTGCCGCGTGGCCAAGACACCTGCGCTGTTGACCTCACTGGCCGTCAGCCTCGTGGCGCTTCACCGGCACGCCGAGGCTGAGAAACTGCTAGCCGAGGCCGTGGCCGCGGAGGGCCCGGACGATGCGAACGCATGGCATCACCTGGCCGTGGTCAACGCCACCACCGGTTGGGTCGATATGGCTGATGTATGTCGCCGACATGCAGATCGGCTGAGTTCCGAGCACGGTTCTTTACCGGTAGATTACCGTGGTTCCGAGTGATGGCGTTGTCACGATATGTTATAATGAATAATAATAATACAAAAAAGTTGGAATTTTGACTCGCCCAAGTACCATCTACATTCACTTTCCTTTCAGAAAAGTTGCTGTTTAAGAAAATCGAAGCATTTTTACTACCAAAAATCGTGTCCTCAGATACAAAAAAAAAAAAAAAAACACATCATTGTAAAACCAATAGATTCCATTACTCCGTTCAGAATCTAAAAATTATTGAATAATTATGTTTGCCATCACCAGCAAATAATAATAAATAAATCTTATAATACCGGATATCACGATAATAGAATAGTTAACCACAACTATATTAATCAAAAAGAATAAAATATATAAAATGTTAATAATGCAAATTTAGACAGTGTAATAACGTCTCAAGTGATGAAGTCACCAACTTTTCATCAAGATGAACAATGTTAATTAGTATAATTTCCACGTAGATGTTTTAGTCGAAAGTTATTGATTATTGAGCAGCTGATAATTATCGATATTCATTATTCACGTAACATATTATGTTTAAGATAATATTTATTCACTATTAAAACAATTTAAAACTGAGTTTATTAAAAATGTAAATAAATTAATCAAAAAAATACTACTAACGTTAATTTACCCTTTTTTAACATAATATTTCATACAATACTTATATCGTAGGCTGTTATAATAATGTATAAAAATATTAATATTTCAAATATTAAATAATGAAAAATAGAAACTTTAAAATCTACAATTTATTAGTTTTAAATACTACAAGAAGGTATTTTATTTTATTTTATTTATGTATAATTTATTTATAATTTATTTCAAAATATCTAATACTCAAAACTCAAATATTTTTTTAATTTTTTGTCCTCAGTACATTTATATATAATAAATTACTCTTAAACTTTTTTTTAGTTTTTCATTTTATATAAATATCGTTGCTTAAATACGATGATAAATACGATAACATTTTGCTTTAAGAGGAGTACTTATGTCAAAGGTAAATGTAAAATGCGTAATTAGTAAAATCGACAAACACTTAATCTCGAGTCTTACTACGTCTATAATTACAATCCTTTACATCAGAGTACACAAACTATACTTAACCAATTACTATACACTATACAAGACCATTAGGTACTTAAGTAAAAAATATTACTGCAATTCTTAAATTTCTCTCGGAGTAATTTATTTAATTAAAACTATACATTCACATTCATGATTTAAACAAAACACTCATACACACATACATAAAAATTACAGTTTAAATATAGTATATATATTTGGTTACAAATTTTTAGCATAAAATAACTATAATAAACTATAATTTGATTATAAGTACAAATTACAACGTAATTATAAATCTTCCACAGTCGTGTTTACTGAATGGACAATATAATCGATCGAATCTAATTAATTTCCTCAGCATCCTATACTAAGTATATTTTCATTTTTGTGGTTTGGTAAAATTTGTACTCCAGATTTAATTAAATACCTACCTGAAAGAAATATTTAGATTTACATATCTTAAAATATATATACTAAAACTTTAAGGCTATAGTAATTATCTCAAATAAGGGTGAAATTTCTTGATTGGGTGAGATGTAGAAGGATTAATAAATATATTGCTGGATTAACCTTTTAAAATTGAAATAAATTTACAATTGCTCTCGAAAAAATAATTTTGAGTGTAGGAGGTCGGGTAGATAATCTCAAGAGCCTATAAATAGCGTAAATTTCATTAAAGTTATTTGAAAACTATGAATAGGTAATGTTCACCGAATACTGATAATAGTATTCAGAGAATGTTTCAAATCACCATGACAACCAAAATAACAACCAAATTACTAATATCGTTAAAATACTAGGTGGTGCTAAGTTTGAAAATCATATCCAGGTTTTGAAGTTTTTTGAATTTTTTTTTTACTGTTTTTCTTGAAAACTGTCATGAAAATAAAAAATATATACGCCTCAAAGAATAAACCAAACAAAATTTTCTATCAGAAAAGTACCATTTTTCGAATAATTTATTGGATCATTTTTTCTGATATATATCGTGTACGAAGACAAAAAAACTATTTATGATAAAACCATGATAAAACAAATACATTCTTCGTTCCGCTCAAAATAAAAAAAAATTTTAATTGAAATCAAATTTAAAAAAAAATTTACAAAAATCTAATACCAATGACTTTATTAAGCTATTGATAATAAATGAATATTTGTAAAATGATACTATCAAAAAATTAATTGTGTTAGGAAATCAAACGAAAAATGCAATGCTAATAAAATTATAAATACAAATAAATGTATAAAAGCCAAAATAATTCGTAGCACTCTATTCTTTTATTTGTATTTTTTATTCCTTTCGCCGTTCAATATTATGTTCTAAAAACTAAAGTTAACATAGTGCAAATATGCACTAGAACTTATATAGTCACTGTCATCAATGATTATATATACATAGGAATTTCTAAGACAATAAAATGGAAGCTTTCTAGAATATAATATTACCAGTGAAATCATTGCACATTACAATATTGATATTGTTTATTGTGCCGGTGGTCCTGTATATTGAGGTACTCGAGATGGTGAAAATGTGAAATGTGATTTTACTCACGTGCGACAGACTATATGCATTATATACGTGACAATAGTAAAAGCTAAGTGGGAAATTCCCGGGCGATAAGCAATACGCTATATGCGCCCACTCCGAAGAAACAACAACTAATATTTATAGAAATCGCAAAAAGTGATTTGGAAACTGATAGAAATGTTAGCACTATAGGTTTTACGGGAAAACGACATAATATATCTACTGACAGATATTTACACGGTGGTTCAGACTTCATAACATTGTCTTTCGTGAAAAATACGACTTTTCTGCATTATGGCTTCGATAACAAATAGAGCAGATGAACAATATATATATATACAGAAAATATAAATTTAAACAGACCGAAAACAACTAAAAACAAAGAAGGACACGTTTAAGTTATCATCAACGAAAAGTATAAGGTGTTTAGAGAGGAATGAGAGGATGTACCCGCAATGAATAACCAATGTAAAATAAATTAAATATTAAACATGTGTGTTATTTATAATAGCCAATAGGTAATGTACAACCCTCTCGAATCGTATCTTATTCTTCGATAGTTCGGACTCTTGCCAAATCGCACACCACTAGAAATCTAATTTTCAACTCTGCTCCCAAGATTTCAAACCATCGATTGTCTACTGTATTGTGTTTTAATGTTGAATTCGATAAGCGTGCATCAGTACGATCGCGAAACGAATTAATAATAGCTTCTTAAATCCGTTCCATCGCGTGACGTTCATGCACTCATATATTATATCCATTACGCAGCTTGATCGGTATTTAAGTTTTGCGCGAGATTTTCCTACACATAGTCCATAACGAAAAATATTTTATACCACTGCAGAGGACGGAAACACGGGTCCGACGTCCATCCCGTCGATGATCGTTTTCAAATTGACGTTCCTAATCGCATTAGATCACTGCAGCACGAATAACGTGTACAGTTAAGTTATCTACGATTATTGTATAGAGGATACAGGCTAAATGATTTTCCTATTAACAATATGTGAGTCTTCTATAGCGTAAATACAGCATCCTCTATACTAGCACAAAGTCAATTGTTATTGTTCTTTTCAAGTTAACGCGCGTTTAATTTAAACTAAAAGAAAAGTTTTTTCTCTTGAACAATTATCAATTTCTACCGTTTGCGGTTATTTAAATGACATCATTGTATATCTACTTTACTTCAATTTCTAAAGCAGAATTATTACGTAACGAAAAATGAGTGAAGTTACATAAGTTCATATTTCAAAAGTTTTAAGGCTTAATCAAACCACGTTTTACAATATTAAATTTGTATTTAAATAATTAAATTAAATATTAAATTTAAATTTAATATAACCATAATGACCGTTTGGGATTTTCACAACTTTGGTTCAGTGGGTATTTTCATTATTCTACTTTTCTTCAAGGTTAACAAAAAACAATAAACTATAATATATTTTAATATTTTCTACTATACCCTTAGATATAAAAACAATTATAGTTTTTATAATATAATACAATATATGTAGGATGATCTATTAGGCATATTCTTTCCCTCTTTTTGCATTAAAAATGTTTGATTTTGAATTTTTTTTAAACGTTCCAGTTTATATAAAATTTTTCTAATTCTAATTCTAAGAAAATTGTTTTTACCCACATCTGAATTAGTCAATTTTATCAAATTGTCACAAAATATAATTAAAAAAAAAAACTTAAGAAAATAGTAATTGAAAAGCAATTATTTTCTTTTTTAAACATATAATATAGTTACCAGTCATTCAAATTTTATAACTTCAGATTTGTTACATTATCAACTATTGAGAATTAATACGATATCATAAATCAAGAAAAAATAATGATTAACTAGGTATAATACAAGACTTAACTTAATCATAATTATATTATATAATGTAAGTCTTGCCTTCAAAATGTATGTTTTCATATTGTTTAACAATTAATAATATTTATTTTAACTTATTAAATTTAAATTATATACCTATGTATTATTACTCCATAATGCAAACAGTTATATATTTATCAGACATGAATAGATATAATAAATTAATTTATTTTTATTTTTACATATTTAAATAAATGAGAACAGCTAGCTAATGATTTTAATTATGTTTAATCATGTTTTTGTTTATTGAAATTTATTGTATTGTAACACATCTATCACTATTTAACACAGACAGACTTGACACATAACAAAATACTCAGTAGTTTCGTTAATTTTATTTCATTTTAATTAAATGCAAAATAAGTTTTAGATTAAATAATTTTATATTTACCTAGGTAAGTAAAACTTCTGTGTTAATGTCTTGGTAACTTAATAATCAATATTGATATAATATCAAGTACATTTATTGTGTTATTGAAGTATTAAATAGATCAACATGTTATAATAACTATTTAGCAATGTTGGTATTAAAACACTATTGAATAAATTAATTGGCCCCCTCCCCTACATTAAAATACGCCACAGTTTAATTAAGGTTTTAAATTAGTTAGATTGAGTTACTTACCAATAAAAAATTGAGATTGCAAAAAGTAGATACGTTTTACAATCAATTCATTTTATGAATCACGGACTACTGATTATGTACTTGTTATGTATTTTTTGAATAACAATTAATAAAAAATGTTGAGACAACCAGCATATTATATATTGGACAACAACTCCATCATAATTGATTACAATACAATCAAACGTACGTAGGTAATAATATTTAACTAGTTCAAGCGTTAAGCGTCGTAAGAAGCTACATGACTAATTGCGACTACTTCCACTGGTAAATTGAATAATTAATGAACGTTAATCTCCCTTTGCACATTTTTGAGGTACGTTCAAGAGATAGAAGACAAGTAAAGGGATGAATGCGAAGGAAAAAAGCCACAACAAAGGTCGTTGAATACGTCGTGTACGGTGAACGACCGCGTATATAAAAACTATGGGAGTTTATCGATTTCGCTGGCTATCGATTCCGCCGAGCATTTGTGTATATTGATTGTTCCGAATATTTTTATATATCGATTCCGCCAAAGATTTATATATGTATATAAGCTTATAACTTATATATAATAATATTAAAATATTTTTGGATTTTGTAAATACATAAAAATATTGTTTCCAGTAGACGTCCATTTTTGGTGATCCCGACAAATTTTATTATTAGCTCAGCTGTAAACTTTTATTGATTATTTTAATATAAGTAAGATTGGTATATTATCATTGGTATAAAAAAGTTACAAGTTTTATTACAATTTTTATGTTTTTGTTTTTCGTATTCAATATAACATGATACCTACTTATACATAATATATGATTTTTATTAATTGTTACTATTTTTCCCCATCACTGTGATATTGTACATAAATCACTGATTTAAGATTTTATAAATACACTTAGGTTATACTTAAAACTTATATTATATGTATAATTATTATTTATTTATTCTATAAAATGTATGTTTTTTTTTTCTTACTTAGCTTCGTGCCACTTTACCGTCGTGCTAGATATGATATATATAGTATGTATAATGTAATGTGTGTACAGTGATATTACATGTGTATATATATATATTCGGCGGAATCTATATATAAAAATATTCGGCGCAATCAATAGGTTTCTTACAGGTAAAAAGACCTTCTCGGTGGAGTCGATATACGCCCAAAAACTATAAACTCCTCTTCGGCCTCCGGCGGCATGCCTCTTTGTGCGGGTCTTGGCCTGGAAATGCAACCGATATGCAAAATAAGGCAATAGCTTCGCGAGACGCAGGCAACATCCAAGGACGATTTTATCCTAACGACCGGTAATTGGACCAGGACGATGATCTTCATATCACTATTTTACGACATGCCGTCGTCGGGATAAGACCGGTGCACAGCTCGTACATATTATAATAGTTATATCGACGAGGGTGTATGGACTAAATTATCGTGAACCGATACGCGAATGATTTACTCTCGTCGCGCCCGCAGTATCATAATAGTAATAATATAGTATGATAAAATAAACAAGACGTGGGCCACTGAATAGGGTATGTTTGAATAGCAATGCAATGAAATCCCCGGGAATTGGCGAATCTGTTCTTAGCAATGATCCGTTTACCACCGTCGTGGCGACTACAGCTAAGAGATAAGAATATCAAAATAAAAATTATTATTCGTCAGGGGATAATATTCGACATTTTTTACGTACGCAGTACGGTAGAGGATAATCTCGTGCTGAAATTCCGAGTCACGAAACATAAAATAAATTATTCCATCGAGACATGAGTAGAAAAATTAAACATTTTTGTTTTTTTTTTTCTTTTTCGTTGAGTGAAGTTATAAATCAAGAACTTGTCTTCAGTATATTTTGTATGCAATATCTGGTATGATACAATTTTGTATGATATTTTATTTATTTTTTACATCATAAGATATTATGACTACAATAGGATATCAAATAAAACATATATTATATACCTACATTTTAAAAATTGTGTACGTATAGTACAAAAGTATAACAGGTCTTCAAAATATCCGAAACAAAATACTAATCATTATATTTTAAAATTAAATACATAATTTCATAATATTATGTCGTGTAGTGTTGACACCGCTATCGACATTTGAAAATTGTTTGGTTTTATATTTAAACATGTGATTTCTATAGAAATATTTGTTATATCTGGGCAGCATGAATTTGTTGTATACTAAATAAAATGTATCATATTTAATATTTTCATAAAAGAAATTAGAGCAATTTGGTTTGACATTTTTTTTTCATCATTTTTTTCCTTTTCAATTACAAATGAATAACAAGACAAAAAAGAAAATATATTTCTAAATATCATATTACAATAATATAACACAATGTACACTAGAAATTTAAAAAACATACTAAAGCGTTCTCTTATTGAATAATTTATTTCATATGCATGCCCGGCACTAGCGTCAAAGTATGAAAAACGTGCACCTAAAATCCAGTGGAATTATGTAGTCCATGAACACTCTTGGAATCATTTTGTTATAAATGGTTCAATAGTAGACTGAAATTAGACATATAATTATTATTCGTTACCAATGATGAATATTCAAAATATATCACATAAAATGTTTGAACACTGAAATATTTTTTAAAATAGCGATTTCTTAAAATCGTAAATACATATAAAGACGAGTAACCACTTGTTGCTGATTTAAAAATCTTGAATTATTCATCTAAAAATAATAAAAATCAAAAGTAAATACTATTCTAATTTAGATATTTTAGATTCTGAGTGAAACAAGGAATGTATTGGTTTTATCATGATGTGATGTGTGTTATAGTTATTTTTATTTTTTCGTAAGTCTGTGTAAACGATTTTAATCAGAAGGGTTGCACCGATTTATACAAAGCTAGAACTTTTTTCATCGCAATTTTGTCTATTTACAATACGATATTGTTAGCTATTTGATTATTATTTTGTTGTCATAGTGACTCGAACAACTGTTGAGTACTTTATATCCATAAACATAACATATTACCTTGGTAACCGGTAAGTAAAAAAATTATAAGTCCAGTCCAAAGCTCAGAAGGTCATCAAATCTTAAAAATGCGAATTTCAAAAAAATTCTTTCTTATTACACATCTAGTGTTACTGAAACTAATATGTCAAATTTCAAGTTCGTACGTTGTGTAGTCTATGATACTTAGTGATCTCTGAGTGAGTGGTATTTGAATTATATATATAATATATGTTACTATTCATTTTTATAAATTTAAGCTGATCCACCCAACCTATTTAATTCAGAATCGTATTTGATATTATGAAAATACGATATTTCAAAATATTATCGTATATTAGTATCAAATTTAAATGACCAATAAATCAATATCACCCATACATGTAACTCACCCTTTTTCTATAATTTGTATAATATTATATTATACATTATATTTCTATAATATAGTTGGGTTTAATTGAAAATTCAAAAGTCTAAAATTTAATTATAGAAAAATTTAGTATCCTTATAGTGAAGGGTGATATTTTAATAAATTGCTTGAAATGATAACTTAAAACCGACTAAATAGTAATGTGTAGTAATTACTATTTTTCCGAAAATTCATTTTCTGTTGAAGTGACAATATTTTCCGGTCACGAGATGTAGACGGTTTACACCACGAATGGCATACTTGACGATTTATAATTTACGAGTATATAATCGAAATCTGTCTAGATAGGAGCCGTACTGGGTACATAATACGAGTGTACTCGCCGTGTATATTTATATTATTTTAAAGATATGTGTATAGTATATATATATATATATATATATATATATATGTATAAACTATAAGGATAAGAGACCTTCAAATGGGATTAATCCCTGGACGTCCATTATCAAGTGCATCATAAATTCTCGCGATGAGCGGGAAGAAAAGTAATCACACAAAATTCGTTTATTTTGCCAGTAGCTGGCTGGGAAATTAACCAGCTGGTGCCCCGTCACAAGTACAGGACCGGATGCTCAGGTTTCGATTCCGAGTTTTCTTTTTAATACTGATGTTTTCACTAATGACGAAACGTTTCTGGTACCGTAAGGAAAAAAAAGAGATGGTAAGAGAAAGAAAGAGAGAGAGAGAGAGAGAGAGAGATTCCTTTCATTGTCTCGTTGTCATCGAGCATATTTTTTTTTAATTTCGTTATTTGTACGGTTGTCGTTTTATTTATTTTTTGTTCCTCAGCCACTAACACCCGCCGTCAGGTTGCAAACATCGCGTTGTTTTGTTCTCACTATGACGGTACGATGAAAATATTATGCGCACAACTTATATTATGTTCAATTCTATTGTCCAGCAACGTATAACTACGTTAATCTACGGTGTTTGTCTCGGTAGGATTTTTTATTTTTCTCTCTCTCTCTCTCACCAATACACACCCCCATCCCTTCCATAGAACACCAGATACCCGTGGACAAACGATATACGAACAAAAGATAAATAATAAATTAGTCGTAACAGTATTATAACGACAATGATTAAGGGGGCTGGTGCCGGCTATTTATTAAGGAGTAAATTATTGGCAACCCGATCTACATGTTGGGTCGACGCCGTCTTATAGCCATGTATGTGTGAGAGTGTAAATGATTATTAGTGTGAGTAAGCCATAGGGTGGGAGTCCAGGAACAACGTGAACGTACGCGCATGCACATGTCACTGACAAATAAACGAAGTATATAATTGGCCATTTGACGGAAGAAAATATTACTTCACGGAAATAGTGATCACTCAATATAAATTCAATATTATTATGAATTTTTTTTTTTTTTAATTTGTTAACAACAACATTTTACAAGCCGCATTGAACTCTGATTTTGTAATTCAAATTTCAAATAATGAAAAAAATATTGGTAAAAAAATTCGTAAAATTTACTTTTTTTAAAAACTCATTACAAATGTAGAGAAATAAATATTGAAAAAACGGAGTTCAATGCGGCCTGTAAAATGTTCCTCTCTATTAATATAAAAAAGAAAAATCAAATTTGGTTGATTTTACGGGGCAAGATCACTATTTCCGTAGAGTGCATTTTCGAGGGAAAAATGACATCGGCACCAGCCACCTTAACTAGAACAAAATATTTGCTTTCTGTAAAAATAAACAGTGTTTCATATTCGATGGCCACTCCTTTACGGATTTAGATTAAATCGTCGTTATAATAATTAATTGATGTACAATAAATTACGTCATGGATTATTCTCGTATTTAAATATCGTTATGTTGGAGATTTTTCCTTAATTGAGTGAATTTAGAAAATTATTTTGCATGCACAATAATATATTACATTTGTGTATATTTCAAAATGAATGATCGCCATAAATATTTATAATATTTTACAGAAAATTCTTGCTATGTCAAATCTCAATAGGAATAACAGTTAAAAGTTCAAGATATCGAAAAATTTGTGGTATCGAGTTTTCCAAATACATAATTTCAATACATAAAATAAACTTAAAATGTGTTTATTAAAGCACAATCTATATAAACATTTTGAAAAAATACATGCATTCTCCCAATTTTTAAGCCAAATACTACAAGCTTTAAAATTAGTTGGTTCTAGTCGTAGTGTATATTTGTTTGCTTTCTCAAATAAAATTGTACCATTTAATGTTATATATTCTTATCTCAGCATTAAGTAAAACATTTTAGTAAATATTAATCAATATCCAAATGAAGGATCTTTCTCATTTTTTTCACAAAAATTTCACAATTGAAAATTAAAATTGTATCTTTCTGTTTAGTAATTGACGATTATTTATTTGGTGGAAAATTTAATTTATTAGTGATTTCAGATTTTCTACGGTCACCTTTATCAGCTAACAGTATTCAATGAACTTAGTAAAAGTTATAAGAATAACATTTAATTTACGTTTTCTTTCCGTAATAAAATATTATTTGTATAATCTAGATACCAAAGAACAATCAATATGATATCGAGTTATCGAGAATAAAACGCCTTTGAGTATCACGAAGTTTCAATAGGATTTCATTGTAGTGGAAGAAAACGAAAAATTCGACACAGTGACGTTTGACATAAGAATATTATATTGTACCTATATATTTAATATGTTTTTACTAAAAAATTCGACGAAGGGCAGCATTTAATGTTTAAATTTTAAACGAACTTTGCTATTTTGAAGTCAATGTATGCAAAATCGTTTAACAATACCTATGTTGTTTATTTAACTCTTCCATCCCAACGAATGGAAACGATTAGTCATATTTTGAAATTTTTCCACCGAAAGACTTTAAAAGTTTAGAAATTAATATATTTGTGTAATAAAATGCGCACGAGCTCCTTCTAAAATACTTATCATCACCCAGCCACTCCCATATCAAACTTTTGTTTCCATCAAAACTTCTCGGGCGTATGTACCGAAAATCCTTCTGATTCTTCATTTTGCCGTTTCCTTATTTTTTACATTTTTGTTTTTCACTCATCGATCAGACCTCTGGCTGTAATTATTATTACACGAAACCCTTTATTTTGGTCATAGGTTTAACGCTCTTAGGCACCTGTTCATCGCTTTCAGCACTGTTCGAATAAGACAAAGTTTATAACCCTCCATTCAATCAAAATTTTTCTTAATTCTTACATGTTGTGTAGTATGTATTCTACCCTACAAGGAAACAATTTAGAATTTCACCAATTTAATTTTCAACTGTTCGCATCTTCTTTTCAACACTCACCCATTCCTATTATTCATAATGCTATTAATAATATAATTGCTGCTAGTTTCCTAATTTAAATTTCTCTATATAACCATAGTATCTGCATACCTCATTAATATATAATTGCATTTCTGTAATACCCTCGATAAAACCAAAAATGTTATCCATATGTATTCATGAGCGTATATAATTTGTTCATATTACAAATTCATTGATAGTCTTTACTTAATCATATTAATTGTATTTATACTAATTACAATTTTAAATCAGTAAATAGAATTTATATATTTTTTACTAGATACAAACTTAATAAACAATAATTAATCAATGATGCCGGAAAATAAAAACATGACAGCTTTTTACTCTAATATGTTTTTCTAAACTTTATCTAAATCAAATTAAATCAAATTTTTGTTCTACTTAAAATCTACATAATAATGTATGTGGTTACATAATATTATGCTATTCTAATTCTATTCAAAACTACAATATTATAAAAACTGACAACAGTTCATGACTACTATACTAACCACAAAGTTATATCTTAATATTTGATACTGTAATATGAATAAAAAGTATACGTGGTCATAAAATCATGAAAATGCCTATGAACACTTCAAAAACTTATAGGTTTTATTGTTTTATTTAGAATGTGACTCAACATATTTTGTTATAATTCATTTGGTTAATTATGGTGAATAAATCATACTGTAAACCGCATAATTGATAATTATGGTAGACTTTAACTGCTTTTAGTTTTCACACAGTAACTAATAAGAAAATATTTTTTTATGTGTGCAATAATATAATATACATATTTAATAATATGTGCTCAAGATGTTTATGAAATAAAGTGTACGTACGGCATGTACGTATGGCGATGAATAATTTAATACATTTTGGTTACTATTATTGTATTTGCGCATGTAAATATGCATTAATTTTCTTGAATAGTAATATTATACTACTTAAAATAGTAATAATATTCGAACTGTAGGTATTTGTTTCCGTTGAAAAAAATTAATTTTTATTTAACTAAACATAATTAATGTTGCAACTTTAGTCTAGAACGGCTTGATAATGGTATGGTTTAATTATTATTTTACAACATTATCAAAACAAAATAATATGTATTTTATACGTGGACAATGAAAACTAAGCTTACATTTAGAATATTAAATGTGGCTATTTCATACATCAGGCTTGAGTAACAAAAAAAATAAGTATTTGAATTAAATTTAGGAATATGGCACACAAAATTTAGTAAACAGGGTATGCATAGCGAACCAGTAATTGATAAAAAAAAAACTTTTAATATCGCAGTTATACACTTCTAAAGTAAAAAGAACCGGATGGGCCTCGCTCTGCTGTTCAGTTGGGGATGGAGTGTACCTCGTTTATAGGATAGGTCATTATTACGATGGATTTGTTAAATTTTAATGCAATGATAGATATCATTGTATACGAATAACGATTCTGAACGGGGTTAATATGTTTGCCTAAAATGGGTATATAATAATGTAGTATTTTATATTTAAATTAAAATATAATGCAAAGGTATGCAATTTCGTAAAAATTTAAATTTCAAACAGTCATAAATTTTTTTCCTTTAAGTCCCATAGAACTTTTTTTATAGATTTATAAAGAGTAGCTTATGGTTAACCTAGTGTTAAAATTTTGAACCTTAATTATGTACAGAATAAATTTTATAAATTTTTTATCTACAAAATAACTTGCAAATTATCGTGATTTTGACACATTTTAATCAAATTTGAGCTTTATGGGCTTATAAAAAAAAAACTGAGTAAAACGATCTCCGATATTTTTTAGTTATGATAATTTAAACTTATTATAAATCTTATATTAAATTTTCAAAAGTTTGCGGCCAGCCATTACATTTTATAGATGTTTAAAAAATTTTATTAACAAAAATCAAAAATTTAAATTGTCCATAAATAAGACAAAATATGTCAAATTACTTTGAAACAAGTATAGAAAACGCCAATATAAGGACTTGGTGAAAATTTCAAGTTGTTGTGATTTTTCGTTTTCGAGTTGAAGCATTTTAAAAAAATGTATTTTGTAAAAACGTGATTTTGCGTAAAATTTCCCGTTTTTTTGTAATTTTTTTATCGTTTTTTCGATTTTTTCAAAGTTGAATTTTTGATTAGCCCAAATACCATCTGCATTCACTTTCCTTTCAGAAAAGTTGCTGTTTAAGCAAATCGAAGCATTTTTACTGTCAAAAAAAATGTCGTCAGACACAAAAAAAAGTCAAAAAAAAAAAATACACATCATTGTAAAATCAATAGATTCCATTACTCCGTTCAGAATCTAAAAGTTGTAAGGTTGAATAATATTGCTATTGTTTAAATTGCTTTCAATGACTCATAAAAAAAACTCGCATAAATATAACAACAAAATTCAAACGTATTTGGACAAACGAGCTTAATTTGAATTAGTTTTATTAAGACCATGATTTGTTACACGTTTTTAGATCTTAAGTGAATCGAGAAACTTTTATGCTTTACTGTGATTTCTGAAACTACTATTTATTTTAATATAATTTTTTATTTTTTTGCATCTGTCCACAAAATGTTAATCAAAATAACGATCCCTCTAAGTATTAAAATAAGGGATAGTTTCTGATGAAAAAATGTTGTCTAAATTGTGCATAAAATTTCCTATAATTTTCCAAATTATTGAGAAAAATTGAGGATATTATTAAAAAAAAATGGAGTAACAGGAAACAATTTTGTCGTAAAATTGAATATTTTTTCAGCCGTTATACAATAATAATTATCTAAAAACATGCAATTTTCATCGAATATGAATATCACCACTCATCATTCTCTAGCCATGGGCTTATTTACAAAATATATTAATTAATTTTTCCATAAAATTAACAACTTAAGAAATTTAGTAAATACGTTGACGCCATAATTTTAAGATTATGTGTCGTATTTTAAATATATTTATTCATAAAAACATCTAAAATATTTTAAATCAAATAGTACCTAAATAAATTGAGAAATCTAACATTTTAACCTTTTCTTTCGTGACACAAATTACTGAATATTCGGAAGTCGAATCTCTTGCAAATAAAAACTCAAAATTATTACAAAGTTTTAATGTATTGCACGATGCGTACTTACTCATATACTGTTTTTTTAATAATACAAAATGAGTATTACTTTTATATAATATATTATACACTCGTTTCTCTCTGGCCAAATTAAAAATAATATGTATTATCCTATTTGTTTTATAAAATTATTAACAACAATGACGAATTAGGTAAAAAAGTCTTTGAAAAATAATACAGTTCTATTATAATTAATATTTAAAACCTTATATAACTAAAATATAATTTCGAACTTCTATAATTATAATGTAAAAATGATTGTCAATTTTCTCGAAAACTGTTAAGATTTATTAAATTTTATATACACCAGCTGTGTCCAATTATTTCTGATTGAATATTTGAGTTCCGTAAAACTTTAGAGTAAATCCACAGATGAAAAACATAAAAAACCTATATTACTAGAGATTTACTGTTTGGCGTAATATATTTTAATAACTTAATATGTTATGAAATATATTTTTAATTTATCAATCTTTTATAGAAATAATCTCATTTTTATATTTAAATTTAAGACATTATAACTTTAAATATTTTAAATTATTATAATTTAATTTCATGTTTATTACATCAATGTTATTATAGTGTATTTCACGTTTTCAGGAGTTTAATTAAAATATGATATAATTAGGGTTAATATCATGTCTTTTGGCTTAATATTTTTAAATTATTACAAAATTGATAATAAGAACAAATTTGTTATAAATTTATAATATTCTCAATCAATTTTGTTTTTGCTGCTAAAATACTAAATAAAATAGTTACGTTTCTCAAGATGTATATCTTTATTACATATTTTACTTTTCCTGATTGAAGTTCCTAAGAGAAAAATCGTACATTCTTATATAATAATCAGCTATAATTTAAATAATAATTGTTTTTGAATTCACTTTTAAGACATAAATAAGGAATTAGAAAATTAAACCATGAACCGCATATTTAGTTGATATTCCATATTTCTGTGTTTATTTTAGATTCTGAAAGGAGTGATGGAATCTATTGATTTTACAATAATGTGTGTTTTTTTTTTTTCAAAAATTGGAAAAAACGTTAAAAAAATTACGAAAAAACGGGAAATTTTACGCAAAATCACGTTTTCACAAACTATATTTTTTTAAAATGCTCTAACTCAAAAACGAAAAACCGCAACTACTTGAAATTTTCACCAAAATCTTTATATTGGTATTGTCTATAAATGGTTAAGTTATCAAAGTGTTTTGACATATTTTGACTTATTTATAGACAATTTAAATTTTCGATTTTTGTAAAATTTTTTTATTTAAACATCTATAAAATTTAATTGGCTAGCCGAAAACTCTCGAAAATTTAATACAAGGTTTATAATAAGCTTATCTTATCGTCACTAAAAATTATCAGAGATCGTTTCACTCAAATTTTTTTTATAAGCTCATAAAGCTCAAATTTGTATAAAATGTATCAAAATCACTATAATTTGCAAGTTATTTTGTAGTTGAAAATTCATAAAATTTTTTCTGTTTATACTTAAGATTCAAATTTTAACACTAGATTGTCCATAAGCTTACCTTCAAAAATATTTAAAAAAAATTCTACCATACTTAAGAGGAAAAATTTTATGACTGTTTTCAATTTAAATTTTTACGAAATTACATTGTAATTCAATTTAAATATAAAATACTATATTATTATATACATATTTTAGACAAACATATTAACTCCGTTTAGAATCGTTATTCGTATACAATATCTATCATTGCGTTCAAATTTAACAAATCCATTGTAATAATGACCTATCCTATAAACGAGGTACACTCCACCCCCAACTGTACAGCAAAGTGAGGCCCACCCGTTCTTTTTATAATTTTTTATTTACCATTAATTTAATTATTTAAATTTCGGTTACTGTATTTCCATCAACACCAATTTTATCGTTGAGCGTTTGAAAAATTTCAAATGTAAACTGTAATAATATTTTTGTATTATCATTTTATTTACTAGATACACCGAATTCATTTTGAATGAATGTCAATGAAGTTTCCTGGAACCATACACTTGACAGTTTACATTGTACTAAAGGCTCTAGAAGAGCAAAAAAAAAATAATAATAAGTAAATAAATAAATAAAAATACCAAGAAATAAAAATATTATTCGGAAAATGATGTCTTGAATTTTGATTTAAAAAAACAAATTAGCTGATTGAATTATTTTTAACAATGTAAATATATAAGCTCTTGAGGTTTGGATTTGATATACATTCAAATCCAAAACGTAAAATCAAGCGGTTATGAGTGAGCGGTTACCGGACTCGTAGAAAAACATCCGCGGTGTAGTGTTCATTAATTGTGGCAAAAGAAAACGAGCAAAAATTAAATCACTTAGATGCAATGTTTTACGATTAAAAAAAAAAAAAATAAAATAAATGAACGTTGAGACTTATATCAGTGCGTCAATATCATAGAAGTGGTGACGTGAATTAATATTTTAATAAAGTAGGTACGTTCATCTGCGAAAACTTACTACTTTCGTTTTGAACACGATAATGACATTGCAACACTATAGGCATCAATCTGCAGTAGCTCCGGAAAATATGTCTTATACGCACAAATACCAATGTTAGATTTAATGAGATTTTTCACTTTTGTCCGCGCGTTCCCAGTGGTGGGCGTACGTCGTTCGAAACGGGAAAACCTCGTGTCAAGTTATAATATCCGAGTAAATATTTCACAGAAGAATTTAAATTCTGAAGGTGACATCACTGCTGAACCTCCCCCGCGCACGAAACGCTATGTTTTCACGTTAAATATTTTCGATGAAACAGACACATGATTCGCGAATAGTTTTGCAATTAAAACGTATACATGCATGCATCATTGCGTGAGCCGGCCGGGCCAATAACAGTATACAATTCTATCGAATTGTTCAGAATCCAACAAATTTTCGTTCAACCGTGGTTTTCATTTCCTAGGTAATTTATTTTTATTTTTAACAACTATTATAGTTACAGTCGTTTTCTATTTGTTTTCAGACGAATCACGCATTATAATTGTCTATAAATTATCATTTTCGTTATTTTGGTTTCATTGCTGTGTAACAATGATGTATGTGTCACCTAAAAGCCTGTAGTATGTTGGATTGACGAGTGACATCAAAATATTTTGAAACAGCTTAGTGATAATTTGCGTCCCAATATACTTTTATGTATCCCGGATATATTTTCTGTAGGTACCTAAGTGTAAATTACGTCTCATGAATTTTTTGTTATTTATACTACTTTTTTTTGAATTTATTATTTACTATAAGTCTATGTTGAAACTGGTACAAATTAAAATGGCAACTGCCTCACAAATTTTAAGTTATTTTTTTTTTTTTATTAAGTTCTTCTATTTTAATCATTATTCCATTTCTTAAACTTCAAATTTATAACGCTGTATATGTTTCACATTGTATATTTTTATTAATTTCTATAATATTTAAAACATTTCGGTGGAAAAAATTACGTGAACCATTGAATTGTCTATTGAATGCTTCGCAATTGTTGGTCGTGCATGTTATCGATATAACTAATATTCTGCACATATTTTGGGTAAAGAGTCAACATCAGGTTTTATATATAATTTTAATTTTCTAATTTTAATTCAAGTAAAATATTCATTTAGTAAAAATAAAATATATATATATATATATAATATGTTATGCATTCTCCGTTGCAGACAATTTTTGCATACATGACTGAAACACGGACCGCAACTTACGTTTGTTATCTACATCTTTTCCGAAACCGATCTTACATTACCATTCGAAACAGTGTTCAGCGAATAAATCAGGTGTTTTAAAATCGAAGAAAAATATCTGACAAATTAGATTATATGGAGCGTGGACGATATAATCTCGAGACCGAACGGAGAAACCGCGATGAATTCGACACTACGGATACACATATAGTGGCGCCGAAATCCGTTCCAACGCGTACTGTCTAATATTTTAATACCCAAATACGGCGAACAACAAACAGATTTCGTTTAATTAAATTGCGATCTAATATTATAATGTACCGTTGACTATATATTAACGTTGCGCATTTTGCTGTGGAGGTAAAACGGATTAACATTAATGTTTTAATAAAATGAGTCATAATGATGTTTTACCGGAGAAACAATACGAGATCGATATTCATCTTGCACAGAGTAACAAAGTTATTAGGTCGTAGCATATAGAGATCAAGTTAGTTATTGTAACCGTGTCAGAAGCAGACCAATGGAGTTTATACGGCTTTAGTTTTCGGAGCAGCGTTTGAAATCATATTGCATTTTGTGCAACCAATGATTTCTTTTTTATTTCGGTTAAGTATTTTTTAACCCAATGCATTGAAAAATAGTACCACTAATGTAAAACTCAATATAACACGAAACGAATTAGCCCATATTCATACAAAACGTAGTAGGTAGGTGTCGATTAGCGCATATACTATTCTTATTGTGTGTGAGTCTGAACTAGAACTACATAGACTTGAAATTATTGGTGTTTGTGTATAAAACTTTTCCACGCTATGGCATAATGTTTCGTCGATACAAAACATCGAGGCTACATTCAGCAAGTAACACAATAAGTAAAACATGGTTTCCGTGAGGTAAAATAAACGTAAAAATCTTAGATATTTGAAATTTTTATCATTCGTTTATATTGGTATTATCTTTAGATAACCTTCGTTTAAAAATGTGTTACTAATTTATAAGCTATTCGTAGGCATCTAAATCTTATTCGATTTTTTTTTTCATTTATATTTTTATAATTGTTGATAGAAAAAATTTCTGTGAGATAATATACTTGAAAATATAATAGAAGATTCTACAGAAGATTTTCCTACTATCATTTAAAAATTACTAAAATACGTGGGCAAAATTATTTTTTATAAGCGTTTGAAGAGCAAATATTGAAATAATATTACAATTTACATATTATTATTATATACTCTAGAATTTAGATTGATCAATTATTTCTTTACAAAATTATTTTTCGTATACCATGTACCTATAATTGTATTCAAATTTAATACATTTATTAAATTCTCGTTCTGACGTCAAGCTTAAATTTAAAATGTATAAAAACTATCTTAAGCTTACATGTTCTCATGATGTGTATCTCTGAGTTTATTAATATATGAACTAATCTTGATCCAATGAATGAATTATATTAATGATATATATGATATATAATTGTAAATATACAGTGACTGTTTTTCATTTTTCTAATAAATAATCAATTTAATATTCAATTTTCTGGATATATTTTGGATATAACTGCAAAATTAAATATACTTTTAGAGAAAAGGTTCCCTCATTAAAAATATTCTCAACATTAATAATCTGTGATAATTCCAACACTTAAAGTTATTATATTCAATAAGGTATGAAAATGTTTAATTAGCATTTATAAGAGATATTAATACAATAGACATCTTAAATGACTTAATGAAAATAATAATGACTAACGTTTTATTATGATTCTAGGGTTTTCACATAAAACTAACGCATTAATAATGACGTACCTACCTTAGGATATAACTAATTGTGTATTCAAAATGAAAACGAATACAATACGTGATCTTATAATAAATAATAATGAAAAGTTTCAACCATAAATCTGTATATAGCTTTTCTGTAGTAATATGGTTATAAAAAAAAAAAAAATATTAATCCTTAATTTGTTATCTTTTTCATTAAACCCCTTATAATATAAAAGATAATTTCAACTTAAGAAATGCTTAAACTATTTGAAATTATAAATAGTTAAAGTCATCAAAAAAGTGAAAGAAATTATAGTAATTAATTTTTAGTCATTGCGCAGTTATTAGAAATATAATTATTAATTCTAACATTAAAAAAATTGTTTAAGTATTAAGTATTACCTTAAAAAAGAGATCAAATAAACGACGTCGTATGAGAAGTATTATTCTTAGTCTTAACGATATAGAACTGTTTGATGTTTATTATCAATTTTAACTTGACATACCTAACAATAAATAAATTCTAAATATTCCAATATATTTATACTTTTCGTTGTAAATTTATTCTAAAAAGTTTTTATATTAATTAACTGAAGGCACAGTCTCTAAAACAGTATTAAATTTACTTTTCACAAATATATTCATTCAGAATACAAACTCCGTTTAGTTATTAGTTAAATGTATATCTTTAAACAAATATAATAAGACTTTCCTTGTTCCTGCCATTGAAACTATATATTTCTGGAGTACATTTTTAAAATCCTATACATATTATATACTCAAACTAGAAACTTTAAAAATCTTCAACTCCGACTGCATGGTTTGTATCTTAAATACAGAAACTTAGAGTTGGTGTAATTAGATTAAAAATAATTCATTTAAAACTTAAGGAGTGATTTGACTTTTTTTCGAGTAAATTAAAACTACATAATAATTTTGTTTTATTTTTTAATTATAGAGCTTTCACTAATTTAGAATAATAAATTATAACTGTTGCTACTTTATTTAAGAAAATATTTTTTCAATAAGAGTAATGAAGTTCGTTTAACTTAGAACAGTAGTTTTTTTTTCAAAATATAACCACTATTTTTTAGAATAAAAAAAATGGATATAGGTACAGTGTATTTTAAATTCTGGACGGAATGATGTACCAATGTATTTTTTTTTTTTTTTTAATATATATTTTTTCTTTTTTTGTGCTTATCATCATGTTTTGGAACAGTAAAGATGCTTTGATTTCTCCATACAACACTCTTTCTGAAAGGAAAGTGAATGTAGATGGTACTTGGGCAAGTCAAAAATTAAAAATGTTCAATACTTTTCAAAAACATCGAGAAAAACCCGCACGATTACGTTCAAGGCAGAACAAGACTTGGCATTCATCGGCCGTACGAGGTGCCGAAGACGACGGCCGCAATGGTCAGTGTCACGTCTCACTCGAACGACGGACGGTCAAAACAAAAAAAAAAAAACAAAGTATGGTGGATGATGACTATTTTGGATAGGTTTATCGCGTGTGTCCGAAAAGCGCCAATTACGGATCGAATAATGTGACCGACAACCGCGGGCGTGGACCACCATAGCACGCGGTGAACGGCGGAGAAGGCGAGAACGCGTGGTGTCCGGTGCAGCGGAAAACGACGGGCGTTTGATGTGCGCGACGGAACACTTGTGGACCGGCAACTGGAGAAATAGGATGAAAGTACTGCGAACTCAGAGAGTGCTGTCCAAAGGCGCGTTAAAATGCCGGCATTACAAGGCGGTGTCCGGTGTCTTAGGTGTCGTCGACTGTCGGTTCCGGTTTGGGCGATCTGACGGTGCGCACTAGAGCGTAACAAAGCGGCGAAATATGTTGGACGGACCGATGGCTTACCAAGAGCCAACAACCGAAATCGTGTGTACGGAGGTTGTATAAGCGTGTTCGTGTTTTTTTTTTTTTTTTTTTTTTAATATTATTATAAAATAATATACCGTCGAGCATCAGAGTGCGTCTGTTTACTTGATTTACTCGATAATTTTTTTCGGTAATATATTACTATTTGCTATACGCGTATACACATATAAAAGAAGAAAAATCTGTAAAATCGTTGCACGTAAATACCACAATTCTACAATTATTCTATAATAACGATGTTTGGTTGTAAATGTGATGCGTGGCAAACGTAGAACGTATTTAATACTCTTTACGCTATTCGTTTAGTGACTTTAAATGCAATTAGATATAATTTAATTTTGTTAACTATTTTTTTCGAATATAATTTATACGAGGGACATTATTTCCTAGGTATGATTTTTATGGGAGACATAATTTCGCAAATATTTTCTTCTTAGACCGTTTTAGTCAATAGTTAAAATAAATTATAATTTTTAATATTTAAATTAAATATATAGACATTTATTTAAAATAAACAATTACATACCAACTATCAATAACTTATTTTCGTTTATTTATCCCATTAGTCATTAATATTATTAGTTATTCAAATATTATTATAATTTTACAGATAACGATGTATGATAATTTTCTAAATAAGTTTTAACTAGGTTAGGTAGGTTAAATTTGTACTGTAAAACAGTGAATAATATGTAGTCTTCGACGACGGATATGGACGTACAAATATTCATCATCGAATAATGTGGTATTTTATGAAATGCTTATAGTTTTTATTTGTACGATAAATCTTCAGTGGTGGTTATGCACGTTGAACAATTTTGGACAGTTTTTTTATTTTAAGTTTTGCCTTAATTTTCTTTTTGTATGTGATAACTTTAAACTTTGGAGGATACGACAAATTATTTATTAATTTAATAATTACTATAGCCAAAAATAATAATATTACAGTTTTGAAGCATCACGGCCGATACGGTAACCGACGCTAAAATGAAATGACTGAGGGCAAAATGGTGAAATAGTTTGTCTACGTTAAAAAAACCTCGGTCCGGATGTCCGGTTGGTGGTATTAGCGGGGTTGCAGGAACATGGTTTCTGATAGGTGATAACACATAAATCCGCACGGTTATCGTCAAGTGCACAGTATACATAAAAACTTCGCCGTCGATTTGGCAACCATCCAAATGCATCTGTACGAAACAAAGGAACCCGATGCAGCTGTCGTTTATTTCAATTCCATTTTCCTCCCACACACGCGAAAATTCCTGTTCCAGAGATCATAACATCGTGTACACGGTAAGTAATTTGAATTCTATATGTGGTAGTTCTTTCTGATTTTTTTAAAACTTACTCGTCCATCTAGTCCACGTCATCATTTCATAAACGATACGTCGATACGTGAATATCATTCATCATCTGGTCTTCTATTATAATGTGAAAAGGGATATAATTACTAAGCGTTTATAGTTGAACTTAATATTTTTCATAACGCTCAAATTGCATTCAATATCGCTATTCTCGTATTTATTTACTTTCATATTTAAACCGAATAATACAGCATAAATAAAAAAAATTATATAGGTTATTGAAATTGCACGTATTAACAGATCTACGTTGGCGTTTTATGTCTGATACATAAGAACCAATCGCAGAAATATCTGATGTATCACCGATTGAGTGTAGATATTTTAACGAGTATATATTATATAAATATAGTATATATTAAGTATATATTAAATGCATGCTATATGAATGCAAATAAATTATACAAATTGTTTGTAGATTTACATTTTTATTCATTACCTTCAAGTATTTATATTTGTATACCTAAATCAAAAAATAGTCAGAATGAAATTACCACGTTAAAATTAATTTTAAAAATAATTACCATTTTAGTTAAATTTACGAACATAGTTTACTAAAAATTATAATAGATTTAAGATTCTTAAATCTTTAAAACAATGATGATGAGTGATAAAAAATTCAAACGATTTCTTCATACATATCAAAAAAAAAAAAATTACTAAAAAGAAGTGAACGGCCACAACGATGACACGAATACGTTTATTCTTTAATAAAACCTTAACTTTTAGATTCTGAACGGAGTGATGGAATCTATTGGTTTTACAATGATGTGTGTTTTTTTTTTTTTTGTGTCTGAGGACACGATTTTTGGTAGTAAAAATGCTTCGATTTTCTTAAACAGTAACTTTTCTGAAAGGAAAGTGAATGAATATGGTACTTGGGTAAGTCAAAAATACAACTTTTTTAATACTTTTTAAAAAAATCGAAAAAACGATAAAAAAATTACAAAAAACCGGGAAATTTTACGCAAAATCACGTTTTTACAAACTACATTTTTTTAAATGCTCTAACTCAAAAATGAAAAACCGCAACAACTTGAATATTTCACCAAAACTTTACATTGGCATTTTCTATACGTGGTTATGTTTTCAAAGTATTTTGACATATTTTGACTTATTTATAGACAATTTAAATTTTCGATTTTTGTAAAATTTTTTTTTTAAACATCTATAAAATTTTTTTGGCTGTCCAAAAACTCTTGAAAATGAATTAAAGGATTAAATATATGTAATACTAATTGTAACTAAAAAATATTGGAGATGGTTTCACTCAAATTTTTTTTATAAGCTCATAAAGCTCAAATTTGTATAAAATGTGTCAAAATCACTATAATTTGCAAGTTATTTTGTAGTTGAAAATTTATAAAATTTTTTCTGTTTATACTTAAGATTCAAAATTTTAACACTGGGTTGTCCATAGATTTACCTTCAAAAATATTTAAAAAAAATTTAACCAGACTTAAGAGGAAATATGTTATGACTGTTTTAAATTTAAATTTTTACGAAATTGCATTATAATTCAATTTAAATATAAAATACTATATTATCATAGACACATTTTAGACAAACATATTAACTCCGTTCAGAATCGTTATTCGTATACAATGATATCTATCATTGCATTCAAATTTAACAAATCCATTGTAATAATGACCTATCCTATAAACAAGGTACACTCCACCCCCAACTGTACAGCAAAGCGAGGCCCACCCGTTCTTTTTTTATTTTTGTTGACACAGACGTTATTCTTTTTGACGCTTCAGACAATGACGTACGCCGACTTCGCTTTCCCTAGCTGCTCATCAATAACAATATAACGGTGAGACGAGGAAACCCCATGATGTAGGTTACTACTAGATTTTGGGCAAGTATCCCTTTGGTAGATTAAACAGTCGTTTAGTCGAAAAATGTGTAATGGGGTCACGGGCTCGCTAACACTACTAACCCGTCAATGTACTATTATTGTAATTTATAACAATTGATTTATTATAAAACTCTTCCCGGAAAAATTGAATTGACTTTTATCTCTACATTCATAATCATAATGTTCCAATCGACTCTGAAAATTGCGTATAATAATAAAATGTATCAATAAAACTTGTATTAATGTATTTCCCTAATATGTTGCTTTTTAAATCCATTCCACTTTAAAATGTTAATTTATTTTCAATGTATTTGCGTTTAAATACGTCAATGATAAATGCAATTTAATATGTTAGTTATAAAATTATAATAAAGCTATAAATAAATGATGAAATATTAAAATTTTATAATTTGCGTTAAATTATTTGCGCTTACAAAAATAAAGGTTATTGCATACTTTCTGTTTGAGTAAATTTAGATTTTTGATTATTTAATTGATTACGGTACATTTATGTTTTGTAAACAACTTCGCTCAATCAGCTCATAATAATATATAAATCATATACCCATCCCAAAAACATTGTAAATACTTAATAGTTAATTGTATATCTTATTATTCTTATCGTTTCATTAGTATTTTCATTTACCACTTTGTTTAATGGGCTTTCATAAAATTGAGTATTAATGTATTATTATAAATATACAAAAACATATTATATTTTGAATATTTGAATGTTCATTATGATAGTTTGTTTATGTTAAATTACCAATATAAAAATATTCTGGTGATAATTTACTTTCAATATATTAATTGTTCTAATGATCCACGATGGAATTACCAATTTTAAATATTTTCCTTGAAAATAATCCCTTTTTTGTTTATTTTTGAATTCTCATTTTTAAATTATATACGTACACAACAAATTAATTTTAATGTGCCCGTTAGTAAAGATATTCCTGTAATAAAAAAAAAAATCTACTTTATTATTAATTTTGAAAAAGTATTTCAGCAGAATAATTTCTAAAATGGTTTTCTAATTTTATTTAATACTGTATTATTGTGATGCAATATAAGAATGTACTGTATGATCTTACTATGTTTTATAATAAATTTCAGTTATGAATATTGTTGTGATTTTCGGTTTTCTTCGTGGGTTACTAATCGTACATTTACCTCCGTATCAACGGTTTAAAATTTTAAATCAACCAATCTCGATTGTTGACGTACGTTTTGAAATAAACTATTACAACTCACACTTATGAAAATTGATTAATATTCCTCTATTGTAATTTAATAATACATACTGTATTCGAGAGCAATTCGACTGACATACTTGTGCTGCAAACACTATAGCACGGCCATCGCCGAACTCAGTAATTGCTGAATTAGCAATAGTCACGACGCGTGCAAGGGTTCACAACACTAGTTTAATAAACTTATATACTAGAAAACTTACTTGAACTTAGTTCAAATATGATGTGTTATGACTGTTATATATTAATTTGTCAAGTTAATGGTTTTATTATAAAAAAAATTGAAAATTTAAAACAGAATAGTTGCTAGATTTACTCAAGGTGCAGTAATAGAATCCAAATTAGTTTGATCTCAGAATAAAAGTAAAACTAAAATCAATATAATCTATATCTTCGTTTAAAAACATAGAAAAAAATTGAAGAAAATCGAAGCAATATTACAGCCAAAAAATGTGTCATCAGACACAAAAAAAAAAACACATCATTGTAAAACCAATAGATTTATCACTCCGTTTATAATCTAATTGAAAATGAAGAGAACGTCATAAATGTTTATTTAAATCGCCGTCTTAAGGTACCTAAGGTGAATCTTATCTCTGTTATTTCAGGTAAAAATATACATAAATATGTGCATTAGTAGTATTTATTATATATATTTATGAATACATATACAAATATTTTTTTATGTACTTATATTATAATAATTAGATTACCTATTTTAATTTATTCAAACGACGGAATTAAATGGGGTGAAAGAAATATTTCATTCAAGACAAGTTCTAGACTTATTCAGTACAATATTCACAATATAATGTATGAGTGTATGACAAAACATAAAACTCAATAAAATTTCCATCCGAGAGTGGTGTCTGTACTACCTAAGACCCGCTTAATCAGGTTTCATTTCTAATTCAACTTAATACACATTTACACTTGTGACACAATCAAGGGACTAGTCTTATTAACTATTAGTGACTGTCAATATTTCTTAAAATAAATGTATCTTAGATACATGTCTAACATTGATGCATCTAAATTTCTCTAAACTAGAAATAATAATGATCCGTTCTGATCCGTAATCGGAATATTCCATTCATTTATGTCTGCAGTAGAATAAAATAAATTTAACGGTACAGTAATATGGTCGGATATTTGGCCTAATTTTTAAATAGAATCAGTTTACGCCTATTTATTTGCAATAAGTTATTACGAGTAAAGAAAATTGGTTATTATTTATAACAAATATTTATGCCTTCTTTAAATTTTTCCCTTATTTATATTTATACTCTGGTAGTCGTAAAAAAGTATACACTCTTTAATGCAACTTTAATATCATACCTCGTTATATGTATGTATAAACACTCAAATACCTATCAGTAATAATTTACTTCTGTAGTCCGACGAGACCGGTGGTGGTACATTCTTCGAGGTCATGTACTTTATGTATCTCTATAATATTTAATCATTGATATTATAATTATTATGTTATATTAATATATCAGCTTTGTGGGCGTCCCATCGACTTTCTGCACAAAAGCTCAACATAACCGCATAAATATAATAAAATTATCCACCTGTAGCCGATCTAATAAATCTTTTTTTCATTTAGTAAATATCACCATCCTTTCATAATATCATAATTATATTTTTTCACAAAATATGTCATAAACCTATTCCTCCATCCCACCTTTTTTGAGTAATTACTAATTAATTATTAGCAATCATCTAGTTTAACGCCTTGAATAAATACAACTTATGTTTCACAATCTCATTATTGTAACAGAATCGAGCATAAGTGATAGAGGGCGGCTCCATTTAATACTATTCGTGTGAATTATTCACTATTCAATGGTTCAACACGATAACACTTTTGGCGTATTAATTTCATATACTACTATGCAAAGTATAAAAATCTATTAAAATATCTAGTGCCGTGTATTTCTTTGGATCATTAACGAGCAACTTCCCCCCCCCTTAAAAATAGCTTTTCGTACATTGTCAAATATTTAAATATCTGTAACTGACCAGCTAAAGTATCTGAGTTCCAGAAATTCTATGAACATTGTACACATTTTCTACGGTGATGTGTGAATTTGAAAGAAGTTAATTTGAAAGAATTAAGTTTGATTAGTCATCTTAATTCAATAAATTGATTAAAAAAAAATTAGTCCTTTATGTTATTTATACATCGCGTAGGTGACGGATTTACGATTCTGCAGTTTATCTGTTATTCTGTATTATATCATTTATAATTGAATACGTACGCCACTAGTTATCGACGCCACAGCCATAGGCTAATACCATGTATTATATTCAGATAACGCATTTTGAAGCGTAATTATAACGGTAGGCTGATCACGAGAATTTAAGCCTTTCCGTGTTTACACGACATTAACCTCACCAGGGCAACCAACTAGCTTGCGGGTGCGAACGGTACGGTACAGGATACATGAACTAATTCCCTCCGAAAAACGCGCATAATAATTAGCACAATTGGTCAGTATAATTGTAGTCGTAAATATTCGGCAAAACTGAAATAAGTCTCGCCACCACAACATTGTTCGTAATAACACTAATAACATATTATTAGTTTGTAGTACGCGTACAAAAAAAAAAAAAAAAAAACAAAACAAATAAAAATAATAAAGTAATAACACTTGAAAGTTCGATAAATTCGTAGGTAATAGCATAGGTCATATTTAATACTTCTACTATTTATAATCTATGGTTATAGTATTATGTAAAAGAGTTCCGTTAACAACATACGTGATAATAATGACCGGCAAAATCTGTATAAAAGATAGTAATATTGAGTTTACTTTAGAAAAAAAGTAAAATATATTACTGGAATAAAGTTTTAAAAATAATTGTTTATTTCTGTGAATTGTGGCTTTTTATATTATAATGTTAACTGTTGAGAAAATATTATTATTTTCTTTCCATTATTGCATATAAAATTACACAAACAAACCCTCCAACCATAGATAAGAATATAATCAACTATTCCTCACTCCATCGTCATTACTCACCAATAACATAATATACTAAATTTAAATCAATTATTAGGTTTCTCTGATAGACTATTTGTTCCAATTCATAATTTGTGTTTTAATTGAATTCCTAAGTATCTGATTTGTATGCGATATTGAATATAATCACTGCAACAACTTAATTTTTCTCAAGTAAGATATAACAGCTGTTAGTCAAGACAATTCAGGCACCTTAATGACAAATGTTTAATATGGTGAATAAAGAAAGTGAATATTCAATGTTCATTAAAAATAAAATTTATATTAATAAATATGAGAATTTAACTTCACAGTTCACTGAGGAAAAATAAATAGGTGTATTAGGCTCAAACATTTTTTTTTCTTTGAGGGGGGAGGGTCATAAACTACTTTTCTTAGAGAAAGTAACATTATATAGTTAAAAATTAATATCAGACAAATATTAGTTTTCAGAAAAAAAAGTTGATTTCAACGAGAATCCAATTTTAACATTTACTTCTTGGTTAACACAAGGAATTTAAACTTTTATTCTTAAGCATTCATTTTTTCCACTGTTTAAATGTGGTTTAGAAATCACAATTATTTAAAAAAAAATATAAACTTGAGTAATATACAAATTAAGAAATTTACTTTTTATTAATAATTTAGTTTTTAATTTGAAATCAAATACATTATCTATTCCCACTGCTAACTTAAACCATAAAGTCTTGTACAAATCTCTTTACATAATTACATTATCCTTTCACTGAGACTGAATCGCATCGTGTCGAACCAGAAGTAAGTACAAACAAAGGATATAATTTCAATGTTAAAGTGTTCAGTAAAGTTGTGGTCGCTATCACTGTAAGAATCCACACGATATTTTCTAGAAAAAATAATCACCTTGTATAATAAATTTGAATCAAATCAATTCGTTACAAATTATAAATCATATGATAAAAAGTAATTAATATTTAAATTTTACTCTTTAGTATTGACTGATGAAAATTGACAATAGTGCAAACAATAATTTCACTGATAGAATATAAGTTTCAGTCTTTTTTTTTTTACAAAATAAAATATGTATACATACATAATAATATAACTTTTAGTGAAACATTTATGATTAATTGAAGATTAAAATTACAAATAAAGGGTATTGGAACTTGTATAAAATAGTATTACAGGAGAAAGCATTGATAATATTTGTATAATAGGCAATAAAACTTATTAAGGAAATACTTAATTTATTGTTGGTAAATTTATTTCCCGTGAGATTTACATTAAATTATCTTCGTAATTAGTTGATGTCACATCCGAAATAACATTTTAATCAAATTATTTTGTGACTGTTTCATTACATTTTCAAAAGTAAATTCGCCCGGTTAAACAAAATCACTTTAATAACCGAATTATTTCTTAACATTGTATTATACAATTTACTCGCTTTTCTCACTGTTTATATTCAAATATATTTCATAATTGTTTATAGTTGAATAATACAACAATACAATTTCCATGTATTAAATATTTTAATGTTTTTAATACAATACGACCTATATTATAATATGTGTTTTATTTTTCTTTGGAATATAACATAATATGAATATGTAGATCTTAAAATATATTATTTTATACTAATTTGTGATTTGTGTATTAACTTATAATTTTTATTTTAATTTAATATGTAGAAATCAATTAAAATTATAATTTAACATTTACTTAAGCATTTTTTTTTTTTTTTTTTTGTTCCAGAAATTTAAAATCGTACTAATCATTTACACGCCACTAAACGGTTAGAAATTTACTAGAAAATATTTCAGAAAAATGATTTCTGTATTAACCACATTAGAATAATATTCTACAGCTACTGTATTCAAAATTTTGGGCAAATGTAAACTACGCTTAAATTACCTTGTTTTAGGTAAACATCCCCGATAATAATTTGGTTAAAAAAAGTGTATGTTAACTGTGATCCGACTGTAACTTTGTTAAAAATAAATATATGTAAATTGCACATCGACTATAATGAACTTTTTAAATATAAAAATTCTAAAACAAAAAAAAATATGAAAAATAAATAATTATTATTAATAAATATATTAGTGGTATATGATTGATATATCAACAATATATTATTATTCTTGTAGTAATTATAAGTAAAAATAACAATGTGTTAATTATTAATATGGATATAGCAACAATTGAAGAATTAACTAGAGATATTTTGTAATTTTGGTTATTTGATGTAGGCCAATATTACATGGCTTCAACAAACTAAGTATTTACTATAGAAATTTTTTGTAATTTTGTTGTTTATATTAAAGTTTACATGTTACCTTTTTTCCTTGACAAAAACGGCTGCAACTTTGTTGCACAAAAACTATTATTTTTACCTGAAAGTTCAAAACTAGTGAACGATGAAATGAAATCTATAACTGATTTGCACACACCAATAATAATATAATAATTACATTTTATTTCCATCGCATGATAATATTGCATTTTCAATATTTCATTCACAACTTTTTTTAGGGGGAGAGTAATAGAATAAGTATAAACTTATTTTCTAGGGGAGAGTTAATTTTTATTGAAACAATTCTATCGTAGGTTTGTCATTAAATATAGAATTGTAAAAATCAATAAAATAAAAACAATCTTATACCATTGGTTGAACAATAGAAGATAAATAACAAACTAATTGACTTTATTATTATGCATTGATGATAAGTTGACAGTTCATGCAGGGCAAAATGTATTTAATAGGTAAATACGTTGAATGTATCAAAATATTAGTTTAAGTCACAACCGTAAGAAATAAAATAAAAATAAACAATATTTCTTCATTCTTATACATATAATTTTAATAATATGTAGTTAGTGTTCATTAATCATCGTATGATTAATAGATTAACACACTGAATCCCAATCAATCGTCAATTTATTTTATTGAGAAATAAAACTATGAGAGCTAAACTTTATAGTTGTAAGTATTTAAAATGCTTAGGCTTCAATAACAATTACATGTTGATAATATTTTGGTTATAAACGTTTATTTTAACTTTTTTTATTATTAAAAATAATGTGCCTATTTAAATATATATCATTTACCAGATTTAATAAAATGATGAATCAATTTTATGGTACTTAATAGTTTGATCTATTCGTATACAATTTCCAACTATGAGATCTTTTTATACCTTATACTATGATAATACATAGTTTTTGAACTTTTCATACCAAATACGTTTTGGAATCCTACATGCGAACAATTGTCTTTGAAAAGTTTACCAGTGGTTCGGCATATCTGACATAGTATATAGTTCTAACTTCTAGCCATTGACAAAAACTCGGTGGTTTTTCAATGCTTCCAAATGTCGTCATCATGTTACATGAACTCGATGCATTATGCAAATGAACGATGAAGAATAAGTTTAATATACGTCTTAGAGTTCATATATAAATTAACCATGATGAATGGCATAACTTGGAAAAACAAAAAATTAACGACATTTTAAAAAATTGAGCAAAAATGTTAATAATGAAATATTAATCATAGATATATGAATTAAGTTTTATTTGATAAACAACTGAAAAATAGCTCATTATTTTCTGGCACAGTTTCATTTTTACTAAATAAGCAGCATTGACTTTTACTATGAGATGATTTCATCTAAACTGTCAAAACTGTTGTTTTTACTTGTCATATGATTTCAGTTGAAATTTTTTTTTTTTTTAAATAAAATTATATATATTTAGTATGAATTGTATTAGATTAAATCGTTATTATGGATACAGATACATGAAAAGATGAATAAATAAAAATCACTTGTGTATTATCTTTATGATAGAGGGACGGTTAATAAATTACCCTTCAGCACTGAATTTTATTATGATTGGTTATATTTCAAACATTTTTACATACTCAAATTAAATTATAAAATTATTAAACTTTGAAGTGTTTAGTTTGAGTTTAAGTTCATTTTATTTACTTCGATTTGGATTTGACTCTAGAAGCATTTTTTTTAAAATGCACATGAATGTTTTATGTGTCAACCATAATATTACTTATATATACATTTAAAAGTTTATAATCTTATAAATACAGCCATTTATGATTGTTACAACTTGAACTACTTAAGTAATTTTAAATTAAAATGCAAATTAGATGTTATTATTATATTATTCAACATTCCAAGTATTGAATTTGAAAGTTATAAAACTATTACAACGATAAAATGAATTATCTTGAAAATATATTGTTATACTTGTACTTATATTTTTTTGTTAAAAAAGGATTTAAAATTAAACTTTTCCATACAAGATTTGGTTAACAGAATTAGTTTTTAAAGGTCAAAATATGTTTTGCATTTAATACCAAAAATTGTATGATTTTTATATTACTAAAATAAGTTATAATAATTGTTGATAAGTAAATTCCTTCTCTCAATGAAATGATACCATACTACAGCTACTTTTACTTATTAGTTATTAGTATAAAATATGATTATACGAAGAATATATTATTTTATTTAATAAAATGTTTGTATGATGATAAAATTGTTCAGTACTTAATTTATCGTAACATTTAATTTAAAATTGTTTACAAATGTTCTCACGATATTTTCGTCGGCAAATTCACTGTAAAATGTTATTGAATAAGTATAAAGTATAAATACAGCACTACATTTATTTGACCCATAAATAGGTATTTTTTATTTCGTAAATTTAACTACTTTCAAATAAAGGGTATAACTAAATTTTATTAAAAGTCATTCAAATTATTTGAGTACACTTACCATCACTTGGAAATCTCAATATTTTTCTTTTTTTTTTCATTAACACTAAAAGTTTTTAAGACTGATTTATTCACCAGTAAACGAGCTTCACACAAAATCGTTTTTTAATGCGATGATTCATCGTCAATTTCAATTTTAAAATGACAATACACCTCCTACAATTCCATTTAAGTTATATATTTAATGGTAATGCCATACTATAAGCACAAAGTATTTCCATATTTTTAACTTTTTATACTATCTTTTTATTATTAAATACAATTAATTTCAATAAAATATAAATCAACTTAATATTTATTAAAAATTATTCATGAAATTAATTAATTTATATAATATAAACCTGAATCATTTCTATTGGTTTTTTCGTATGGGATCTAAAATAATAATTTCATTATGAATTACAATGATTTATATTAACAAATATTAAGTAAAAGATTAAATCCTCCATACTTTCCTTCCAGTCTTCCAGACACTCATTTTAAATAATAATATTCTTTTGAAAATGATTTTAATATTAAATTATCTATTTCAATATTATAAACTATACTTATACTTACATATGCTTATTTAAATAAAATAATCTAGTAAAAGTTACTTACATTTTTACTGTTTAAATATATATTTAATACAATTTTTTCGAACAATGTGATAATTTCTTAATTTAAATGTTACAACACATATTCAATTCACTTATTTATATGCCAATATACATAAATAAATTAAAATAGATATGCTCCGAAACGTTGAAAAACGTAGAAGATTTATAAAACTTGAAATCCTTAAATATATATAAATGTATACATTTACATATGTTTGTGGTACCAACCAGTGGATAATACCAATTGAATGGCTTTTTTCTTTAAAGTTTAAACTTAACTTAATTGACCACGGCATAATTAAATATAATAAAATAAACCCAGGTACATTACTGTCTATTCAATAGACAATATTAGACCCTATTAATAAAATAAACTAGGAATTTACAGACGCTATTACGAATTAATCAAGTCAATAGATATTAATTTTCTAATGTAAACATAGAAAATAGTTCAATTAATATATTAAATAGTTGTAGTTATTCGTAGTTATTTGTAGTTATTCAATAATGCGTTTGATGGTTAGTAATAATATACAATTGTTGTGGAAAAAAAATTGCCTGCATTATAAAACGGTATAACTATTCTTTGAAATTAAAATATATAAAATTCCTAGCCAATAAATGGATATATAATAGTATTCATACATTATTTTCATTTACTTAACCTAATTTAAGATTTTAAATAAAAATATTAAAATTTTTCCCATAAATAATATCTAACTTAATGTTGTGATTTTGTAAGGTATTTCAATAAAAATTCAAAACATTTATAAAAATAAAACAAAATTAAAATTATTTAGTCACACGGAAAACTAATAGGTATGTCGAAGATGAATTAATATTCATTTTTTATTTTCCGAAACCTATGCATTGTTTTCCAGATGCTACGATTCATCATAGAACCTGCTCTCAACAAGTATAACCACATTTCACTATTCTCGCTTTCGTATATGAATTTATAAGATTAAAATAATATTAACAACTCAATTTTCAGAACTGACATTACAATTCATTCGAAAACAAAAATTACTTTTTAAAATATATGGTTTAAATATACGGCTAGATAAACGGTTTAAAACCATAAAGACACCTTTTTAATTGTTAACACATATCTAGAATTCCTTTTTTTTTATTATGTATATTGATCAATTGGTAAACGAAAAAAAATTTCTAAACATTGTAGACCAAAATAGTTTGTGACAACTGAAAACTTTTTATTAAATCAGCATTTAGCTTATACGATTATTAAGTTTCGAAATTCATTATTTTATGATTTCTTCGTGTTTGTGTGTAATTTATAATAACAACCACATTATTTGAGTGTGATACTTTTTGGAGAATCCATAAAGTAAATGTTTTTTTTCAGTTCAGGAACATTGCGACTTTTGGATTGATTTTAAACTCGGTTGTCTGTATTTTATGTTCACCTATACTATGTATTTAACCCTATTGAGTATGTTTTTATCTTTATGTTCTGAATCACTAAGTACCATATTGAGAAAACAACGGTTTATATAATAAAAATGTCGACCTCTACATACAAATAAGATGGCTGTAGCACACCCATGTATACGGTGACCTTACGATAAAGTTTAAAGACCTAAGCGACAAAAAACAAACAATAAATTCAGTGAGCTGCTCAATTTATTTCCTTTTTAAATCGCATTCGTACATTTTTTCGGAGATTTAAATCCTTAATAGGCGTTCTTATACATATGTGTAAGTTCGTCATACACATATTATGGGTCTAAATAAATAACCCCACTTATACATGACGAAAAATCAGTTTTTGGTTCTCATTATAGTAGGTAGAATACTGTTTTCTGCAGAACCATAATAATATAATCAAACAGTTATTTTACACATTCATACATATTCGAATTTTTGCTGATGTTTCATTTTGTGTATTGATTTAGGATCACTTATATCAACATTGTTTATCTAAATTTATCTTATTTGGTTGAATGATATTAAGGCTTAATAACGGAATCTCTGTTATATGTATTCTATTTCTATAATTTCGACATAACAATAAAAACGGTTGAGTGCTCTCCTAAATTTGCTACTCTTGCTATGTATAACATATATTATCTTTACTCTAATTTATTGATAGTACTAAATGTATTTACTAAATGTGTATAGATCGTAATTATATTTTAATAAAAAAAAAAATAGAAAAAAACAACAAAATGTTAGTTTTATTTTGATACATTTTGATAAAACAGTCATAAAAATAATAGAAACTATGAGACATGAGTTTGACTGCATTTCTTAATCCACACAATTATACATAAAGCATAGCCAATGAATATTATTTGATTGTTGTATATTACAAATTTGATATGCTGATATGATATAAATATAATAGTAGTAGTCAGTGGAGTATAATGATATAATTTTCGCATACCGTGTCAACATTTGGGGATGTAACAAAAAAGAAAAAATGTAAAACTTAGCCTGTTTATTACTGACATTGTATATTTAATTGTTCTATTATAATACAACAGCTCAAGATTTTAAATTAGTAACATTTTTATTTTTCATTATTTTTCGTTGTTTCATTATTTCTATCTTAAATTTGATTTTTTTCTAATTAAAAGGTTCTGAAAAATTTTATAGTCTAAAGCTTTAACTTAACTTTTGAAATTAACATTAAACATTATCATTTGACCAAATATGGAAGTGGTTAGTGGGGGGAGGAATATTATACTTAAAATGATACATTACTGTAACAATGATTTTATGATTTTATATATGCTTTATGATTTTATATTTCCACTATATAACCAAATAATATATTAGTTAATTAGTTAGGATTACATGATTATATCAACTTAAATTATTTCATGGACAATTTTTATTAATAAATTATTTTTATACAAAATGGGGAGAGGATATGAGAGCCCACACGTTTGGAGCTTTCTATACGATCGCACGTTTATTCTATAGGTCAGTCCAACCCTATTGTAAATTAAAAATTAAATGACGAAAATATGTGTGCCTAACTCACTATATAATCGTATATAAAAATTTGGATGAAAATGTAAAATAAAACATAAATGGGTTATAATGATTATAATGATTTAGGTTATTTTACTGTATAAAATTATTAACCATTGGGACTTGAAACATAAATCGAATACTTTCTCTTATATTAGCATTATATATACATAAGATTACTAATTTTAACTATTATTAAATTAATTAAATTAAAAGTGCGAAGTAAAATTAACTAGTCTGCATAATACTGCGTTTCAATCAATATAAGCTTAACTTCTGGAATCATGAGCAAATGTACTAAAATAAAAAGGTGTGTTGATGATGATCAAATTTATTTTTAAATGAATATAATTCATAGAAATAAATAAGAAACAGAACCATAAGATATGAAATAAAAATAAAATTATGAATATTTCTTTTTACATTTTTCAGAATATTATATTATTATTTTAAGTATCTTCTAAAATTAAATATAGAAAATAATGTATATATAGGTAAATAAAAATCAATAAATAATGTTAAATTAATATTGTACTTACGTACTTAAATGCATCATAATTTATAATAATAATAATAATAATAATATTTTATTTAGCAAACAAACAAACAACAAAAAAATAATAGTTTAAGACAAGACATTTATATATAAATATCGATAAACCAATAACAAAATTGATCCTATATTATTCTCTATTATAATTTCTCACGATCAAACTTGAAATTTTATTTTTTTCCGCTGTTCCGCTAGAAAATATAAAATATAATGTATAATAAAACCATTAAAATTTAGGTATAAGTACGGTTTTTATAGAAATTGCATACATTATCTCTGGGTTACGCGGCAAGCTAACATAATATGTTATATATTATGTTATATTATGTTATGTTATATACCTACACACAGCACCATAAAACCATACTGATATCGTTGAAAACAAAAATCATTCCACGAGAACCAGTTTCGCAGATGCTTCGATTTCATACACGTCATTTACGTAGCCTAGATTCGAACAATCATAATTATATGATTGTAATGTTATGTCACTTAGCACGTTGTAGTTTGCAATTTCAATTGTTTGGTCTGAATATTTAAAACATGCAACTGTGATAAAATACATTGTTACACTGATGAACCCGCAACGATACCGTATCTTGAATGATATAAATAATTTTCCACGAGTACAATTTTATACAATATTAATAAGACGTAATTATTTCTTTTTCGGTTGATTAATTTACGGTTTTTAAGATTTTTGCATTATTTGTAGTCTCAATGTTATTATGACTTTTAAGAAAATTGTCTGAAAAACATTTTTTTATTTTTTTGGTAAAATTTTATAAGCTTGGTCTTTCCAAAGTAGATGCAGATGTGTATTTATAAAAACATTTTCTAAAGTTAATACTTTTTTGAAAATTTTAATGAATATTGAATTTGTATCTGATTATTAATTATAGTAGAAGTATTACTTTGAAATTGGATTTATATACACCGAGGAGTTGAAAAAATACTCAGAAATATGAAATTAAATATAAACGTAAATGATAAAAAAAATTAACTAGATTAAAAGCAGTTGTATGTGACAAAAGTGTACACTATTCACGAGAACTTCCCGGAAATAACTTCAAATAAATTAAAAATATTTTATTTTTTTTCAAAGACTAACTCAGAAAATGAGTGTTCAGCATTAAAAATGTCACTCTATATAATATAATGTCATGCGGTGGATGAAAAAAGTTATCACAGAAAAATAAATTATTTATTAAAACCCAAGTATATAGCCTTGCAATAGCCTTGCAACTATACTGACTTATTTCCGTTTCGGAATTTATTATTACATATTTATATTATACTAAAATATATTCGAAGTCGTTACACAAGTTCCAAAAGGCAAAAAATATCACAATTTTCACACTGTATGGAATATACAACACTGTGGCAGCAGTGATAATAATAGATAAATGTACAACTATACGCCATTTAAGTTTTAAACGTAATACGGTTCGAATTTGGCTGCTTAACAGTGGGCGCCGTAGCGTTAAAAATGTACTACGACATCAAATATTAAAGAGTCCCCCTAAATCTTCAATAATTATTTTTTTTTTAACACAATAATTTTTTACAACGATCCGATTGTAAATATAAAATAGGTAAGTTGTGATTGACCGTTTTATATAATTTAAACTAATTTGATTATTAGTTATTATTATTTTATTATTAATAATCCAAAATTATACGACCAAAATCTACTATGGCATCTGTCATAAACTATATGATCGGCGTCTCTATCGCTTAGTGCTTGTCGAATGGTTCAGTACAGTAGTTTATGACTAAAATAACATTAAGTATTATCATATAACGCCATGTGGCCCATTAAAATAAATTAATTCTTTGCCGTCGGTAGGTTCCGTCTGGTAAGTATAATGTTTCAAGTTTGATTTCATGGTTAACACCGATAAAATCACAAGAAAACTGTTATGATTAATAAAATGATTTCACATTTATATTATGGTATTGAAGTTACACCCAACCCAAATTGCTGAGACTGCAGATTAAGTATAGACTCGGCGGCCGGATTATAGGTTATTGAACTAGGTTAGATAGGGGTTATCGGAATATATAGCTTGTCAAATTTTCCGAATTCTATATGAATTATGATGGACAACACTTGTAATCTGTAACCAACTGGCAATCGTTTCGTATTGGACATGTGACCCCCCCCCGCCCCCGCATAGAATAAAACCTATAAAAGCCGATCCGAAAATATACGTATATCGACTGCCTACGGGAATCGTGAATAGACTACTAGACAATCGTGGGAAGACTCGCGGTCAAAACGATGTACAAACATGCGACGTGTACCTACTATGCGCATTGTGTACAGGAGGATATCACTGTCGTCGTCATGGTTTTCGATGAAAAAAAATCAACCGACCGTGTGCATGCGTTGGCGGACCGAGATCTCAGACGGTGCGATAATAAATTATCTGTAGCAGCCTCCGTCAACCCATCCCGTTCACCAGACCCGCCACGCAAAATGGAACACCGATTGTTTATAAACACGCCAGCGTTTCCGCGAAATCCGATATATAACGTCCGCGCGATAAGCATCTCGATCGTTTTCAACGCAAGTTTATATGGTTACACGAGAGTGTGCACGCGGGTGTGCGTGTTGCACGTGTGTGTGTATGCGTGTGTGTTACAGTAATTGATACAGGCGAGAAGTGACGTCTCGGGGACGACAACTTCGGAGACGTAACTTAAACGATGCTTCGGTGAAGTCGAAACGAAATCGACGACCAAGACTGCTCTATAGCTGTATACGTACACCATCACCACCCACACCGCAGCGTAGATTTCACAGTCGTCGTAACTTTTTAATAACCAATTCGGTTTTCGTCTGACACAAACGTTTTAACTTTCGTGATTTTCGTTCAAACCCTCTTTACGAGAGTCGCTTATATATAAACCAGAAACATTTCAGAAGACCGCGTTAACATACGTCATGAAATCTGCAGAACGCAATAAAACCGAAAACTTTTTAGGTCCACGTGGTTTACTATATATGAATGCTGTTTTATACCACACACCATACACTTGATTTTAAACCTCATAATATCGAGCGATGCATTCATTACTTGGTCGATAATTTCACGACGGATATTTACGATTTTCTTTAGTTTCAATTGCTAAACCATATGAAGACGATGAAAAAATATACCATTTCTCACTCTAGTATACAGGGCGTTTTGAAACGGTGCAGCGGGGAAATACAAATGCCCACTTCGTTGAGATGCTAATATGGTTTCTACAACCATTATCCGACTCAGAGACTGATTTCTGGAACTAAATTTGTATACAAATGCAATGATATCAACCCCACCTCTCTACCCCCACCTGTCGATGAATAACAGAAGAACCAAATCCACTCGTTTATCATGGTGCGACGTACCGTGTATTATTGTGCATCGAAGCAGCGTTTATTGTAATGATATAATTGTTTCATTTTTTATTGTTTTCAAAAACTATTTCTGATGAACTAAGCATGTAAGATTGGTAAAAACTGAACTATGGTCATGTGAAGTGATCGTCGAATAAGTTGTGTTTTCGTTATAAGTAGTGACCACCGTTCTATTGTGTATCCTTTCTATTTATAAATTCGGTCACAGATAATACGTATAACAACATTATAAATCCAATTAACTTCTCGATTTGTGTGAATTCTCAAATACGTGAAATCCCTAAGGCTGTAAATATGATAAAAAAATTCACTAAACAACAAAATCGATGAAAAGCATAACAAAAAATGCATTCAAAAATATAAATTTCTCAATAGTTATAAATATAATCCAGATACGCACTAAGTTATGTCTATAAAAAATAGAAAGTAAACACAATTTATTCAAGTCTTTTTTTCAATTTCTCAGTAATCAGTGAAAAATTATTAAAAATTTTTATTATATTTGCTGGCTGTTTACATTGAACTTTAATGTCAATGGAATAAATATATGTTTTATATATTATGTTTAACTAAGTCGATATTCATTGATAAATAAGTATTCTATTATAAAGTCACATATTGATTCTTCGCTTCCCACCTCAGACGGTACTGCGATTATTCGGTGATAAAAATTAATATTTCGTTTAGTGTTTTTTTATCTCTAACTTGCTAGCATGCATAATGCATCACTAAAAATTAAGGTCACTGTAATAGTATTGGCCCCGATTTGATAATCATCGGATAATTATAAACAGGGATAGTGGTACCTATTTATAAAATAGTATTTTCCAGCTTTTATTTCTACGCCCCTTCGTAGATTTTAAAATATCTCACTTTCCCAACCCCATCAATTAGTTAACATTTTTAAAAATAAAAATAACAACAAAAATTTAATTAACTTCAGATAACGCGGTATTACTTATATACGAAATGGTCAATCATTATTATATTTTACATTGTTATGCATACGTGACAACGGTCCAAAATAATATAACAATTACTTATAGCCGTCCTGAGGGGGGGGGGCAATGGGGCAAGTACCCTAAGGCATCCAAAATATTAGGAATTTAGAGGGCGTCATAAAAATGAGTTATAAAAAGGAAAATTTGGTGGATTATGATTTTCTTTTTAATCAAGTCATATTACTAATTACATCCACTGTGCTTGAGTTTTATTTAAAATATTATATTATTTAATTATTTTAATATTAAAAAAAAAAATGGTCAATAAAAGATTTTATTTATTATTTTATTTATTATAATCCTATTTTCTCATTAGTTTTAAGTTACACACAAGACACAAACACTTATACACACCGTAAACATCTATACACCCACATAGCTCACTAGTCTCTGCGCGGCGAACCCAACCAATTCTAGTTGAGCAATTTACATCATTACATATAACAAGTTAGGTAGGTCGGTGGTGTACACTATAGTGCGCGAAATAATCGGTGTCCGGGGTGAGCTTATCGTTGGAAAGGCTCCTGGCCCAAACATTATTGTTTATTTAATCCTAAAAGTAAATATATGTGTAATGATTAAAAAAATTTAAATTACATAAAAATTTGAGGGGTGGTTAAACTTAAGAATGAGCGTTAAATATTATTGTCATAGGGCGTTATTGGAAGTTAGGACAGCATTGCGATTATTTCCGATTTTTACTTCCTTCTTGACCGATTATTCAAAATTGTTAAAAAAAATTTACACATAGTAAATTTGTTGTCCTTAGTGTTTGAATAATATGACACTTTTTAATTAAATGTCTTCATCAGTCTTCACTATTGTTAATGCCTTGGTAATGTATAGGTTGTTATCTAAATGTATGTACGTGGTATTTGTTGATGTAATAGGCTCCTCTATCGGAGCTACGTATAATATAGTCGTTAGTGTGTGCTCAGCTGGGTCTAAAGAACTACGCGTTAAATGTATCGGCGCTATACGTATTATTAGTATTATAAATAAAAAAGGATATACTCGTGTATATATATATATATATATATATATATATTAAGTGTAAATAAATACAGTCCACACTCGCTAAAACAATAACTATGTATCTCGCTCCTATGCCGTACTAAAATTCTCGCTAGGGAAGAATTGCCCTCGATTTGGGAGACATGGCTCATGGTCCATATGCACACGATTAAATATTTTTACAATATCGCACTCGATTTTCGGTTGTAAAATTACAAGAAAAACGTTTAGCTTAATTTAATGTAAAATTGTTATAACTCCCAAAAGTCTAAGGTCCAGAAGTTTATCAAATTTAATTTCATCGAAATCACTATACGGTCCCTTAGGTTTCAGTAAGTTATAGCCTCACCATTTAAAAAGCATTGACATAGAATATTTAACACCATTTTAACGTAACCGATGACCGAACCGTCGGGAGCGGATCTAATGAAATATTTTACTATCATGCTGTAGCTGCAACGCATTATATACGGTTATTATTTGGTAGCGCGAACGAGAGGATCATAAACGTATAATAAACGTATAATAATACGTATCATAAACGTATAATATTATATTTTGTTTTTGTTTTTTTTTCATTTTAAATATACAAACCGTAAACATTTTTTTACAATAAGAATATAACATGAATGGTATGAGAAAAGAAGTAACGCAGCGGTTACACTTTAAACATAATATTAAAAATTTGTACAGTAAATATATAAAATTTATATATTTAATACATATATATTATAAATATGTATTATAATAAATATAATAAATATTATAATACAATCGCTCTCATTTTGGTAATTATATCAGCGATGTCGAATCACCAACGACCGAGATAACGTGTGAATGGTACGTCGCAACGTCACAATTTCATCGGAATGAACGACACGAATAATCGTTGCGCTGCAAGTTATAATAAATACGACACGTTTACCATCATTATTAATCGTATTATTTTGTTCGCAAGAAACAGTTCGAAGATATTCGGAAACAGTTTTTTTTTCGTCCATTTTCTATTCATCCCGAAGACGTAACGCAACGTAGACGTAAAAAATGAATTGACACCCCAAATAAGATTTATAGAAACATATATTTTATTCATAATATATATATTACATCCTTTTTTTTCTGTCTCTGAATTCCGTCGGAGGCAACGCGAATAAACTCTATTAGTTTTTTTACAAAGTTACTACATTTTTTTCCCCCTTTCTATTCCTACAACATAAATAACATAATATACCGTCTTTAGTTTTTGTTTTTTGTCTTCTTTTTATAATTGGAGAACACTATTTTTCCTATTCTCATCGGTACACATAGGTAATATCTAGGTAAATTTAGATTGGTTATTTAATCGTCCCGAATTAAAATTTTCCCAAATTTTAAACATTTCATCTTTAACAAAATATGGTTATTGATTATATAATATGTGGGGTTTCATTTCGATAGTTTCGAAGATAACTCGATAGGAATAAGAAAGATCGTGAAAAATCTTGATTATTAACATTATACAGAGTTTTTGCGCCGTAAAACTGTGGGCTGGTTCACGTTGTAATTAAAAACATAATCGTGACTTGAAGCACCACGGCATAATAATGATTAATTTCTCTCGTTATACGAGTCCTGTTAAGTTTTTTTTAAAAAAAAAAAGATTGAAAAAGAAAATTGTACGCGTTGTTTTAGAATCTATAACTCACGAGAGAGTAGGTGCATCGTTCAAGATTAGTTGCAATATTTTAAAAGAATTTGACAGTTTTAACTTCGATTTTTTCCCATTAAACTTTAAAAGTTTTCATTGTAATTTATTCGTTGTTACAGTTTACTCAATAATTTCCCGCATAATAATTAATTCATTTTCAAATTTGAAGTATAACAGCTACCATGTAAACACGCCGTAATAAGAGCCAACTAGACCGAGAATTAAAGTGTAATGTTTGTACTAAATTCCGTGTTTGAAAAATATTATACTCGATTCGTTTTGCAGTTTTCCGGAACTTTGAAAAAAAAAATACATGTTTAAGTATATTTTATTTATGAATCACGTAATGGTATATCTAGCGTAAAATTAAATATACGGATAGTGTTTTATCGTTTTATTTTTCCACTTATATACTCTTAAAAAAAGTAAAACGATGTTGTATCTTGTCGGACTGTAGTGCGAAACATTATTAAAATCTAAAATCGAAAATAAATCAACTATATTATAGTATTTATTTTGTTTAAAATGTCTCAGCAAATTAATGCTCTTAAAAGTTTATTAACACAGCATAATACCGCATTAAATAAAAAAAATTATGTAATCAAAAAATATTAAAAAACACATGTTGCCTGCGTATAAACATGCTAGGTTTGCGAACTGTATTCATAGATCTTACATTGTTCCAAGACAGAAATTAAAATGTCATAATAAAATATTAATGCGGGATTTGAGAAAATATGTTCACAGAGAACACCATCTCTTGAAACTTAATGTTGAATAAGTCGTAAACAGCACTACACGTTTTATCGGATGGTTGAAATTTTTTAGATTCTTAGTGGAACGATGAATATACTCGTATTAGTTGTATACGTTTTATATTTTACATTGACCTGTGTGTTTTTTTTTTTTTTTTGTGCATATTATGTATACGATTTAGACTAGAAGGATTATTCCTATGTATAGAAATTTGGTGACTGGTACTCTTTTGAAATTTCGTCTAATTGGTTTCTGCTTTGAAGTGAGTGTGGGGGGAGGGGTAGTGATCAATTTTTATTTCTCAACAGTTACCCAAATAATTGGGAAATATAATGTAAACATTGAAAAATGTCAACCAGTATATGGATTTCGAATTTTTCACAGTCTAGAATTTTATCTCACGCAATTACATTAAACTACGAAATTGGTTATTTGGTTGTTGTATTGGTTTTTGTAGCGGCTTGAAAAATTGACTGAATACTTTTATTGCCTTTTTATAGATATTTCATAATTTCACAATTTTCAAAATATTTAAATGAAATATATGCAGTTTGTAGGTACTTGCAATATTATTTTCAATTAAAAGTTAAACCTACCGTATTAAGAAATTTGATTTTACTTATATATCATTCATCTTTATAAATATAAAATTATAAACTGATTCATTTCTGATTTCTATCACTATCATTAGACATGAAACTGAATATTAATAGCTATGTTATTAGTAACAATGTACTTTTTCGAAGTATAGGTAGTGGTACGACGAAGAGATATTTAATACGCCTAAACGTCATGGTTAAAATTGAATACAGTTAATTTTTCCGATACACTTAAACAGCATACATTTATAAATTCAAAGTTATAAAATATACAACTTTCAAATATTTCTCAAGGAGATGTGTCCCTATATGTTGTGCATCGTTGTTCGTAAATTTTCCCCGCGCTAATGTATTTCACCTGATATTTCCTTCTTCTTATTCTTAAATCATGTGATTATACATTCCTTTTGGGCTTGTAAATATTAACTTATCTTGGTTTACGTAGTATCTAAATCATTCTTATCTTATTATAATCCGAGATTGTATGTTATTTGCAATACATATACGTGATATAAAATATGTTTTCGAAACGACGACATAATTAGTATGATTATGAATGGTAGTATTACTTACAAAATATAGTAAGTAAACGAATAATATTTCGTCTACGATTATAGTATACGATGCTGTCTAAGTATATTTTGAACATAAAATATAACTATTGCAATTAAGTAAAGATACACCTATAAATACATAATTATAATATAATATATAAGACCGTGGAAAACCCTAATTATCTCTAATTGTGATTAAATGTTACGTTCTTGTTTGGCTAAAATCTGTTTTATCAAATTCTGTTTTACCATGCAAAAAATATTTACCAATTCATATAATATTATTATTGTACTTCATTTTCATTATTTTATAAGTAATATAACGTGTTATACACGTATAAGTATATTTGTAAAATTAGCATCAGATAATTTAAAATTAATTAAGGTTTTTAAAATAATTTTGATAAAGTTAAAGACTATTAAAAATATTAAGACTACAAATGATAAAAGTTTTTTGTTGTGTTGTGTAAAAAATTTAAATCATGAGTGAAAATACATTATGAAATAGAAATAAATATTGAATTATATTCCTCTAAAGTCTTGAGAAAGGAACCCATTGATTGAATTTCATGTCAAATATTAAAGTAAAAACCATCAAGAGTATATACATTATAGTACATACATATTTTATTACTTTTTAATTTTTACTTTTATTTAGCTTTTAGTATACTCGAAGATTATTATTTTATACACTTGAGAATTACTGTCTTATATGAATTCACGAGGTTTGGTAAATAAGAAATATTTCATGAACGAGTTTATCAAGTTATCTTCAAAATTCAAATAGTTAAAAATTAAAAATTATTTTGTAGATTATTTCTATACCTATTCTATGATACTGAATACTTGTGCATCGTAATAAATACAGTGTAAAATTAAAATGTATCCACAATGATACTATATCATTCAGGTGTTTTAAATTATATTTCCAAAAATTATTTTAACGATTAGTAAAAACTATTGTTCCTCAATCATTATAAAAATGAAAGTTAATACAGTATATAACATAGGAATAGTATTAAAAAATAATTTATATAATGAAGTGATATCGAATTACGATTATGCAATACTGATGTTGATAAATTTTATATCTAAATGAAATAATAAACATAATAAAAATAAATTACATGCATTAAGTTTAACTATTTTGACTATTTATTCATCGACTTATCGTATAGTTTTACCAGAAATTGAATATTTTCTGCTTTAACAGTTTAACATAGTATTATTTAGTATCTAATTATTCAGCCAATATTGCATTTTAAAAGATATATTTAATTTATAAAATGATAAATATAATTTATATAATATTTTACTATTTAATTATGTATATAAATAACAAGATTAATAAATAAATCATCTGCTCAATTTTATTTTGTTTAATACAGAATTATATATATCTCATTTAGTATCAACTAAGAAATTGTCTATACAATTTTGTAAAAAAAATTAAACTTTAACTATATTAATTATACATTAATTTATTTACTAAACAATGCAGTAAATGAGATTTTTAAGTTGGTAATAAATTATCACTTTTTGATGTTATGTTAATATTTAATGCCATCCTACAATACTTATTTTAATTTTTTAATTTTCATTATTATTTTTAATCCCTTTATCGCCAGAGTCAACATTAATTTACTTTTCACAGTATTTTATAAAACAGTTTTAGTTTAACTTTACGGTAATATGTAATAATGTCAATAATAATATTATTACAGTAACTTATTTACAAATATTAATGGTTAGTTCATGGTAAACCGATTTTTATATTATATTTTAGAACTATTTACGAACAATAATCTATGGTGGTTACTTGAAAACCACGTGTTTAATAACACTTGATACTCGTATATTGTCATGATGTGTGCATGTCAAAATTTGTAAGACACACGGTCAAATCATCAAAAAATAAAATCACATCGAAAATACTTAATCATTTTATTCATCATATTTCCTAATTTGTAGTTTTTTATGAATATTTATTATATTTATACATACATTCTTATAGCTAAAAAAAAATTTAAACCTATATCGTTCTAAAGAAGTTGACTGTAAATACTGAAAATTAAGCACCAAATATAAGTAAGTGAATATTTAGTTAAATAAATAAGATGAAATACTAAAGTGAAGTATCGTCTCACATAATTTGATGTGCAAACATAAAAATGTTATTCAATAACAATCCAGAACTATAAATATTGTTCCAAGTAGAAAACTATTTTTGCAAGTAATAGAAATTAAAAAATTTGATTAAAAAAATTTAAAAATTAAGAACATGGTAGTATACCATTAATATGAATTGCCTTTTATTTAACGATTTAAGTTCAAACTTTAGATGTAGGAAATATTACATTTTACTTCATCATAAATTATAATGCAATTATAAAAAAAAAAATTAAAAGTGTAACATAATATAATAATTTTATTATCTTATAATATGTGTATTTTAAAAAGTAATTTTTTAATTCAATAATTTGTATAAAAATCAATAATACCTTCAACTTAGATACTCAATAATTATGAATAACTATGATGATAAAAATTATTCTCACTTCTTTTGGATACTTTATGTTATCAAAAATCTACTATGATTAATATATTATTGATAAAAACCTATCGTAGTTAATAATTTGTAATCTTAGTTTTATCTCATTAAACTGATCATTCTGATGAAATTTGATTCAATTCGATCATACAAAAAATAATCTCTAAGTTAATAAAATGTATATCCATAAAGAAATAAAAGAACAGTCAGTCGAACACATTTTCCAAGGAGTAATTCGCTTCACAAGTGAATGCCCTCAGAATTTCAAGAGATGGACCTTTGATTTTCATTAACGTAATAGTAATATTTTCAAAAAAATACAAGTATAGTAAACGAATCGGACACCGTCCAAACAATAATTTAATACCTCGGGTTAAACCAAAGTAATGCTGGGTGGTCGTTATTTCATTGTTACGTTGTAGAAGTTTCTTTATTTTTTATATAGATATATAATATACATTTATGTCATTCTTTAAAGTGAAGCAAGTAACAACTAAGTGAATTGGTGACTTTTTCAGTGTCTGAGATAACACAAATAATATTTTACTTTTATAAATCTTTTGGTTACGGAAAAAAAATAATATAATTACTTAATGTGTCGCCAATGCACTTTTGGTAAAATACGAGCTTTTGGAACTCTTATGGTCCATGGAACATCTAAAACTATAAACATTTAATTGAATTTACAGTTTAATTTTAAAATTAGAATAAAACTAATATGAATTAATATTTACTTTTCAACACCGTGGAATGTGTATCTTCCATTTATAGCTAGTATTTTCGAATAACATAAAAATGATATAAGTATAATAATTATAATTTATAATATTTAATTCATATATAACCATACAGTAACACTATATCACGTGGTGGTAAATACAATTATCGTAAATATATGATTTCAATATTATTATTACAGGTACCTATTAGACTCGAGTTAAAAGGTTACAAATTACGGAATCAAGACTATTCTATTGGAACACATTTACTCAATTTATTAAGCTTTTCGTTAAACGTCTCGGTTCAATGACCTTACCATTATCTCCGCTTCAATAGTTTTATTATAAAATATATTATATTGTATTTTTTCTATAGACTTGACTGAAACATATTTACCTCTTTTAATTGATTGATATTTATTATTTTATTCGGTTCATGATTTCGAACGGTGGGTTCGAGAGTAAACAAAAAGACGTACTGTAATTGGCTTAGGTACATTAACGTCCTAAGTACAATCTCCTACAGGTAATATACTATAATAAAACAATAGTTAACACATAGATACATTTCAAGGAACCACAACAAAAGCATGTAACTATATTCGATCAAGTATTTTGTATCAGCGAAATTTTATTTGTCAACGATTATAAAAAAAATATATAAAAAAATCAAATATTTCCAATGCTTATAAATTGCTTAAAAATCAATATAATATTTTGAAAAAAAATATGCCTGAAATAAAATTTCAGTTTTAACAACTGGTAAAAATTTCAAGTTTCTGTGACTTATACTTTTTGAATAATAGAAAATATTTAAAATCGTCTGAGGATAAATCGTTATTTTATGCAATTTTGTAAAAATTTAAATTTCAAACGGTCATAAAATTTTTTTTTTTAAGTCCAGTAGAAATTTTTCTATATATTTTTGAAGAGTAACTTATAGATAACCCAGTGTTAAAATTTTAAACCTTAAGTATAAACAGAAAAAATTTTATACATTTTCAACTACAAAATAACTTGCAAATTATAGTGATTTTAACATATTTTATACAAATTTGAAATTTATGGGCTTATAAAAAAAATTGAGTAAAACGATTTTTAACTTTTTTTAGTTGCAATAAGTATAACTTATAATAAACCTTTTATTAAATTTTAAAGAGTTTTTGGACAGCCAAATTTTTTTTATTGATATTTCAAAACAAAAACTTAGAAAAATCGAACATTTAAATTGTCTATAAATAAATCAAAATATGTCAAAACACTTTGAAAACTTAACCACTTATAGAAAATGCCAACATAAAAATTTGGTGAAAATTTCAAGTGTTTACGATTTTTGTTTTTGAGTCAAAGCATTAAAAAATGTATTTTGTCAAAACGTGGTTTTACGTAAAATTCCATCACTCTGTTCAGAATCTAAAATTTATGTATGGATACTTGCAGCTAAAGTTGTCTGCAACTCTGAGGAGAATATCTTCCATAAGTATATTCGTATTATTATTCAATTAACATACACATAATTGCTTGTTTTTTCTTGCTCAATCCCTATTTTTTTTTATTTTTTTTTTAGAGGTTCATTACTCGCGATGTATTGTTCAATTTTTAATCTATTAATGTTATTTTCATTTAGTTTTTTTTCTCTATAATCTAATCTGATGAACTAACGGTAAAAAATTTATAAAAAAAAATTTTAATCCATGATAAATGTCTTCAAAGGTTTATTTCCAATATACTTAAACTTTAAGCAACTTTTGGTCCAGTTTTACTCCTACCAAAAATTAATATTATAGAACTGGTATGTATTAATTTTAAACTGGAAAGTGTACAACTATAGAGCTTATCAATTTTATGGTGCCTGTTTTATATCCTGTCAAAATGATCTTCTTATCAAATAGTATCGATTGAATAAAATCAAAGGTTTGATTCATAAATGAATAATCAGAGTCGATGTTATGTTTTTTTGTTCTATTATCCTAAATAATGGAGATTAATTATTATTATTACACGTTTAAGTTATGTCCAAATAACTTACCATACTTCATATTTTTATGTATTAAAATGAATTAGCTTGAAATTATTTTGACATAATTTGTATTTTAATTAAAAAAAAATAATATAATTCGTAACTGTACTAGGCGTGAGTGTGGAAAAATAATTATTATAAGTCCGGTGAATTTCTATATTCGTCCTGTATGATAATCAACGTACTAATATAATAATATTATATTATAATATATTATATAATATTATATTGTATGTTTACAGTTTTTTTTTTGCAAATTAATAATCAGTTAGATTCATTTTTGAAAATCAATCAATACGGATTACAACATCTGCAATCATCTGATAAAAAACGAAGGAAAAGTTTTCGTAAGATGTCCAAGAATGTTTCAGCACTAAATCGATTTAAAAGTGCTCATGCGTAGTCGTGCAGAAGAAAAGAAATTCTCTATTAAAGTACTCTAAGCGAGAAAATTTGTTCCGAATGAATAGCTCTACAGATTTCATACTGACGCATTCACAACGATCATAAGTCGCCGTATATAAACGCAAAGTTTGCGCGAAACCGTTTCTTTCCACGGGTTCTGAGTAATAACAATATTGTATGTTATACTAAATTATAGTACAGTCGTTGCCAGATAAATTGAGACGGCGGCGGCGGCGCGATAACGGAAAACCAGTGGTTCTCCGTATTTCAATATTATTACCGAAAATACATCAATAAACCAGTTTTTAGCAGTGTAGGGCAACCAAAACGGGAGAGAGAGTACAGAAAATTCTACAGAAAATATTTTGCTCTGAGCCGGGTTCGAACTGGTGACTGCACGCGTCGTAGCCAACTGTGTGACCTTTGTAACACACTGCCAACGACTATTTTGGACTACACTTATAGAAAAGCGCCGCCGTCTCAATTTATCTAGCAACGACTGTAATGCTTTGAGCGCAAAAAAATCGTGTTCAAAACGAACATTATGAATCTCGTGGTTTCCGTGAGCAACTCACAGATATAAACACATTTTAAATGTATACTATCCGTATTGATGATACAATAAATATTGTAATTATAATTTACTCTTGTACACCACTGCTCACAACCTACTTGAAACCTAATCGTAATAATATCACACGAGTACAAGGTATCCGAAAAACTTTTCGCGGAGAGAGAAAACTTTGAAGCTGCAATAACGGAACTATTAAATTGCCGTGGTATCCCAGCGTATAGTCGCTAATGAAAAATATCGCACGGTTATATTAAGTGTGCGTCATCCGCAATCGGTTTCGACAAACGGAAACTCGGAAAACGTCGGGAGCTCAGAATCGCATGCCTGCGCAATTCTGCGCTTCGGGGAACTGAAAGGAATGCCGGGAAACGGTTCCCTACCCGTTCCGAGTACACGTACGCTTACACGCATATTATATGTATATGTAGTGGGGGGAAAAAATGATAATAACGCGTTCCCGAATCTTGTTTTTCCCGTTTCCTGTTCTCCGCGAATGACGTATGATGGACTTGAGTAGCAGTTTTGAGTTTCCACCAAACCTTATCCGAGAAGTACTTCTTATTAGCTTCTGCACAACTTTAACGTTTTTGTTGCGCACAGAGCACAAAAATCACATAGAATTTTTTAAACTCCTAAGAGATTACTATTGAATATAATCGTAGAAATGGTACTCATTAATACCATAAACCGGTGCTCCGAGATCTGTGAGCCTCAACCAATTTAAAAGTGGACATTGAACAATTGTACATTTCCGTAAAAATAATGATAAGAATTTAATAATTACCATGTAATAAAGACGTTTAATAGTTGTGCTTTCATAAGTATTAAATGTCTAAAAATACAATATAATTGTTCTAAAATAATTTAATAACTACAATAATCTAAAAAATAAAACGCATTATTGTTCCGTTCATTACATTTTTTTATTAGAATTAAATAAAAATAAATAATAAAAACATTTTGTTATTTTATTTTATGACAATGGTTTTGTTAAATACCTACTTAAATATTAAAAATCCCAAAATATCATAATTATTTTTCATCAAACAGTTTTATCTATGGAACTTTTTTACCTAGAATCAACTTGGTACTATTTGTTATTTTAATTATCATATCAACGTGAAATTTTGTTTGGATATGTATTTATATATTATATATTATCTAAACTTATCCCATTTATTCAGAATCGAATTTTTTAAATCCATGGTATATAGGTTTCAAATTTAAAAGAGCAATAATGCAATAACAACCATCCCTGCAAGGCTGCAACTGCAACTCACCCTAATGTGGAGTCTCGCTCTTTTTTTATCACAGATATTTAGCCCTTAAATTGTATATAGGTATTATAAACTATTTTAATTCGATATTTATTAAATAATAAATAAATAAATATAATTTAGATAAAAACAAATAAATAAAAATATAATCAAAAAAAAAAAAAAAAAATAAAAATAAAAATTAATTTATCATTCGGAAAATTATTTTCGCTTATAATATAGTATTGCATCATTATTTTAATAATTCTTCTGGTAATATTTTTTTGAACGATAACCAGATATTTTTTTCAGCATTGACTTGAATGATTTAGAATTTTCATTACAATCAACCAAATATGATAGGAACCTGAAATTGTCATTCATTTTATTATTTTTCGATTTTGTGCATTACTACAGTCTACAGATTATAAAATAATATACTATATTAGCTTTAGATTTCTATAATAGATAAGTAGACATTAAATAAATAGTATGTTTAATTGTGAAAATTGTGTTTTCATTTATTGTTATTAAAATGAAAATTTATAAATGTTTAATACTCGTAAATTTATATAAAACAAAAAAAATTATAATTATATTCATTGAATATGTATATTCATTTTATATAAAAAATGTTAGTTTATTTTTTTTCGTAAAAATTTGTAACAATTTATTTAATGTCTGATTATCTATTATCTAAATCTAGTTTTAATATGTTTCTTGGATATCTTTATGCACAAATAAATAAAATATTATTTAATTATGAATTGATTTTAGATATTATTATTATATTAAATGAAACAAAAAAAAATTCAATAAATTATTGTCTGGCGTTCTCAGGCCAAGTAACATTTTAGTATTAAATAAAATCATTACTTTTTAGTGCAAATTAATTTCTTTTTAATGATATCAATAGAAAACATAATAATTTTCACTAAAATAAAATTAAAGAAAAAAAATTATTTTTTAACGCTGATCTTGAGAACCTACTTATAACGGGCATTTAACGGAAAAGCATATATAATAAATTAAATTGCATAATTTCATTTATAGAAAGTGCACTTTTATTATTATTTCTTCTAAGTAATAACCTGTGTGTGTTCCAATTCCATATGCACTTAATACTTATAGTTTGATGATTGAATAAAACGAATATTACAGTTTTTTCTTCATGCGAAAGTGTTAAACACATCACCTCTAACTCGATGATTACATGCAATAATTGTTTTTAGTCGATTATCATAAAAACAACAGTGTAAAAATACCTGTGTAATAGTAATAGTATTATTATCATTATTCTGTATTAAATAGGTGACCATTATAGGAGGCACCAGGCACGACATGATTACTGGGTGCTCGGGCATACCCATTATCAGAAATTATCTATTTCTTTTCACAAAATGCTTATAATAAATGATGTGATATCAATTTAGCATGAGCATTATTTAAAATATTTAACTATAACCCCTATTTATTAACGTATTATATGAGTCATAATATTTATCGTACGATATGTTACAATTTGTTACACCAATAGTCACTCTCGCATCTCTCGCAAACATTAGCCAAACCAATATTCAATTACGGCACATACTTTATGTATTGTTATACGTTTGGAGCACAACATAGTCGGGACTCAGCAAATTTTATCACGGTTTCGTAGACATATTTCTAAGCGGTATCTTAAACAAGAAAATCTACCATAACCTAGATTCTGCGCATACCATTAAACTGAATATTGTAATGCAAGAGCCGTGTTAGCGAATTCACATTCCCTCTCAGTCACCGTTGTGAACTATAAGTACTCCCCCGTTGATTACTCGTGCAAGTAACTCCAGTGTATGGCTAAAAATATAGCAACAAAAAGTTAGATCCAAACTCTCGACGTCATTCAGAAAATACAAACGTAAATATAAAAAATGAAATAAAAATAAACGTCCAAAAACTTCTAATCAAACTAGTCCACGGTCTTATCGGTTGGTTTCCGTAAAATAGGAAAACTGCTAAAACGTCTAATCCAAATAAAATACAAACTTTAGAACGTCGAAAATTCTTAGAACCGTAAGAACTATATTAAAAGTAGCTTACGTCTCCGAGAAAATGACACATAGACACATTAAATGCTTACCGTAAAAGTAAATACCATAAAAAAACTGCTTGTACTCAAATCCACTGGTTTTCATTCTCTCTCTGTGTCTCCCTCTTCCTCTCACCCTCTCTTCTCGAAATATTCCTTATGCGTTCATTATGAACATTTATAAAGACTATTTGAAGAATAATATCCCAATAGACAACACTAAAACTCCGTTGAGAATCTAAAATGTTAATATAATTATAATATGATGCAATATTAATACCGTCGCTCGGAGTAAAGCAATGGATTTGCGCGTGTATTACAAATTTTACAGCCCATTTATTTGATGCCACTAATACGTATAGTAGTTATCGCATAGATCATGACGTGCAACAAGGACGGATCAACACCAAGTTAACTGTGAGAGGGGGGGAGATAATTTAACATTAAAAATACACAAATTTTACATAACACGCGTTACCCAGTTTATAATTATATAGGTAGGTACTGTCTAATTATTTTGTAACGTATAATTTCGTTTTAAATAAATAATTTTAACCGTGGCCGATCGGTGCGTAGAAGACTAAAGCCCCGAATCCCATAGTGGCTTATTTTTTTATTTTTTTAGAACGGGGGTGGATTGTCCCTCCGGACCGGCGGCGTCTGATCATCAGCGGTCGGTATTATAAAGCAATGAACCGTGCGTATGATGGCCGTGTAACCCACTTGGAGCTTATCGCTTACCTGTTCGCCCACGCGTACACAAGACCCGAACCGTCTACGGTCGTCCTGCTGTCGCGTGTGCTGCCGACCTGCGAACCGTTCGCTGACGTGTGGCCGCTACGAGCGGTCGAATCCGCGCCACCGCCGCCGATGCCGTTGCCGATGCCGTTGCCGATGCCGTTGCTGATGCCGTTGTCAATGTCGTTGCCGGTGTTCGCGGCGTTCAACGCGCTTAACGCGTTCAGGACGTTTGCGATCGCCAAAAACATCCACGGGCGGGGCAGATTAGTGAGCAACTTCAGCGCGTGGGTCATGGCGAACAGCTTGGCGAACATGTGCAATTTGAACAGAACGAGCATTTTGAGCTTGGCGGCCAGCAGCAGTACGGTCTTCATGGCCTTGGTCGCCTTCGACTTGGCCACCGATATCTTAGCCGCCGTCACGCTGTTCACCGCCGCCGCGTGACCGGCACCATGGATCCAGTGCTGATGGTCCCCGTAGTAGTCAGGCGGCACGTCGTGCCCTAAAGGTCCGTACCCGCCGCTCTTGCCAACATCGTCAAAGTCCACGTACTCGTCCATCTCCACGACCACCGGTACCTGGTATTTCTTCAAATGCCGATGATCATGGCGGTATCTGTCAATGTACACAACAAAACCTCGATTACGATATAATATAAACATGATATTGTGTAGTAATCGTTTATTCAGCAGTTACATAATATAGTAGATGTATTATATTATGAATTCGATATAAAAAACACTGAATTATGATGATATATATATATTATGTATTTAACCAAACTTATTACGAGAGGGAATGCACAAATTTGAAAATGAAACCTTGTTTTACTTAGACAACTAGGCATAGATGATTGATTAAATGTCGTAGATTAGGTCGACAATTGCTGTTCATACAAATAATCCCATTTATGTAAACAGTCATAATATATTGTAGTTGTCTATTTTCACAGAACGTTGAAAGTGTATTATAACAATAAATGTAGATAGCGAACGATTCAAATACCTAAGCAGCTAACACATTGTGCAAAATATCATCAGTCAGTCATTTTTAATTTAACTTAACCCGAACGTTTATACTAATGTTTTATTCGGAACGGTCATAATTTAGAAAAAAAAATATAGTGTCTTGAAAATTTATAAGAAAAACGACGTGCATTTTTATTTTCAAAAGCTCGAAAATTTCAGTACAAAATATGATGATAAATTATTAGTCCAAACTCGGTATTTAGTATCAACATACGAAGGTAATAATATTACATAACATTGTTGGTACACCGCGCAGCCGTTGTTATTCGTTTGAACCTTTGGTCAGTCTGTTGGAAACATTGCAATTTAAGTAATTCAATATGGTACATGACCTTTTGATAAGTTAAATTATTGCACGGCACACTGTGGTAACAGAAACACCATGGAGTCATCGCGGACAATAGACGATTGTAGGTAATATTTTCCAAAACTATTTATCACGCAACAAACGCGTTGTGAAATCAAAGAACAAGCTACCAAATCAATGTGTCCAAGTGCAGCATGGCAAAAGCCACACCGGCAATAATAACCACCAGTGGCGTATTTGAGAGTTCATGTCGGGAGGGGGGGGGGTGAATTTAAAAAGAGTCTACCCAACTACTCACACAAACTTACCAAGACATAATGAATTTAATATACACACATGTATAACATATAAAGTAATGAGTTAAACAAATATGATAAAAAAAAAGAAACATATTTATAAAACAAAATTTATATTTCTATTTTTTGTATTAGCAAATCTATTTATAACATCATCTATTGATACGGTTATAGTATGATGTATGTTTAGCAAAGCCAAACCAGTCAAACGTTCTTGCCCCATTTTAGATCTTATTGATCTTAACCATGTTTTCAATCTAACAAAAAAAGCAACAAAAGTAAGCAAAGAGAAGAATTATAAGTTTTTTTTTTAATGCAATTTAAGAAAAAGAACTTATTCTAATAATACCGGGGACTAAATGACCCATGGGGATCTAGTTTGCCAGTGATTTACATGATGTAGTGTGCATGACGACATATGTACCACAAAGAAAAATGTATGTACATTTTTACCACGGTTATCTAGTAGATAACCGTAATTTTTACCAATTTGTAATCATCGATACAATTTTTCGGAATTTTTGTTTTTAAATGAAATACTCAAATACTCTATACCCATTAGTTATATAAAATTTCGGATACGAGTTGGACCCGCCACGGTTTGCCGAATACTCCGGACGCCAGATATCACGGACATCATTGTCTGCGGTCTCCAGATGGTAGTTATCTGCTCCTACGAAGTAGCGATACGGGTCACCGGTGACGTGCTCGGTCTGGGCCATGGACATCGGTTCACCGGTCGTTAGCACCGGATAAACGCGGTTCGTCGCCACCGTGTCCGCGGACCCTTCGGCGGTGTTCGGATGCACCGGACGCGAATCCGACGACTGCAGTTGTGCAGGAATCCAGCGATTGTCCGGGGGCACTTGCATTTTCGGGGGCGCTTGCATTTCCGGGGGCGCTTGCAGCTCCGGGGGAGCACCGTTTGTCCGAGTGCCGTAGACCGCGACAGCTTCACGCGTTCCGGACTGCTGCGGATCGGCTGCTCCGGCGACCACCGCGGGGACTGTGCACTGCAGCAGTTGCAACGGGATCGTCAGCGAAACGGACCAAACGACGGCGGACATCATCGTCCTGTTGCGCGGGACGTTTATAATATTGCTGTAGTAATGTTACGTTTTGTATCCGAAACTCGCTGTATTACACGTCGTGGTTCTGGCCGTGCGGTATCGTAAAGACACCTACTACGATAATATTTTTTTTTTATATGCGTATTTCACGCGAATGACAGACTTATTGCGTCTTATTGTACGGATGTATTGTCCGTGTGGGCAAAACTCGCGTGTACTGCGGACATTGACGGACGAAACAGCCGAAGACGAATCGAGTCACCGACGACTGCGGGTTGTTTTCGCGGCGAATGGCCCGCTCGTAGTGCCAACCCAGCTTGGCCGCAAAGATTTACTTTGCCGATGATCGATGGATACTGCCGCGTACACTGCGATGACGCCCGAGAAGGAGTGTTTAATATTATAATGATTGTCAGCAAGTGACCAGCAAAGCATAACGATTTCCGATGATTTCCGTCACATGGCGTAAAATCACACCGTTTGACCACGCGTACGTGAACAAGACGTTAAGGCGATCGTTATTTTTTTCACTACCTACCTACGGTTTTTTCATTTCATTCCAAACAAATATTATAACTATTATATAGATATTATAATATATTCACGTCACTTTACGCGCAGTTTCGCAATACTACATCATTTAGCGACTGTTCATGGGAAAAAATTACACACAGCATTTTCATTATTCGCGCATAATTATTTTTAAACCTTTCTCCGAAACCGTGAAAAATAAAATTGTCAGTTACTTAATATAATATTTAACATTTTTCGGACGATTTGAATTATGTAGCAAAACACTGCCATGGTCTGCTTTTAACATATTCCAGATTCCGGACGAAATAGGTCAAAGTTACTAAAATTAAAATTAAGGTTACCTAAATTTACACACACACGCCCGGGTTTATATGACGTATAATGTTCCTTTCTTTTGTACAAATTTCATACTTAATCCGTAAATATACATATAGTCTTTATGATTCTTTGTGTACTCTTTTTACGCTATTTTGTTTGACGGTCGAACTGTTGAAGAATAAAGATACATGTCTTTATCAAGGACAATAGTCAATAATGTATTATTACAGAAAAGCTTCTATGAACCGTAGGATTTACAAGCCCCAAAAATAGTAGCCAAGGGTATATTTCAGTTAAGTTCATGGGAGGACAAAAACAATTTTTATCCTTTACAGACTTAAAAATAATTTACAGTTGATTACATAAAGCTCATGTTCATGCTACTGATTCCAGTAAAAAAATAAAAAATATATGAGTCAAATCGGATCAAATATTTGTATAATATTTATTTATATATACTGAATATAAAATAATTATTAAAAAAAATAAGAAAAGTAGTGTATACAACTTTTCTGAAGTCTAAATCCTGCAAAGAAAAATACACAGAAAATACACCTACTTAGTTTTTAAAAAACAATATCAAGATAGGTAATTTAACTTAACAATGCTAATATAGGTACCTAAGTAGTAAACATAAGGTAGTCAAATAACAAATTTATGAATTCTTTTTTCAATTTGACAAATATATTGATTATTTCATCAATGGGTATAATAATGTTCTTATGCACATGTAATTTATATCTTGATATCTATATAAATATGTGTGTGTATATATATATATACATTACATCTCTATATTTAGTATGGATAATACCTTTAGGTTACAGTTGTACAGGATACGAATCGATAATTCATGGGTATCGATACAGCAATATCTATGGATAATAATATTAATCTAAGAGGAGTAATAATCGTTCCAAAACCAAAAATTCTATACTGTTATCACAATATGAGATTAAATTGTCCAAAAATACTTTTGATATACTAATGATTACTATTTACTAATGAATACATAAAAATGTTTAAATAAATTAATGTATCATCTAGAAAAATTCAAGTTATGGGGGGAGCAATTTCCCTTCATCCCCTCCTTCTATCATAAACAACTTGATATTAGCGTACACGTTTCTAGTTTGTATATTATAATATTGCACCAACGGTATTTGAACGTATATAACGTATTCAAAATATGAATATACATAATTATATTTAAAGTTCGTGAAATTGTAATTACATTATGAAAATAGCAACTTATAGCTAAGAAATATATTTATTTTACATTATAAAAGTATATAAGCTATTTGTATTGAAATCATTTAAAGTTATACTTATAGAACAAACACCCTGTTGATGGGGATAGAAACAATAATTGTGAAATATACAAGTTATTTATACATATAAGCATAAAAAATATTGTAAAGAAAAATAGATAATAGTTAGAATATTATAATATATTAAGAAATTATTTATTTAAACAAAGCATTGGTATATTTGCCAGTTTGCTTAAAAAATTGATTTTTTTCATTCATATTTTTTTTTAAAAATTAAAATAAAACGTCATAATCAGTAATTCAAGCGTAAAATTACGTTTTGTGTGGGACAAAGCCACTCAGTGTAAATTTATAATAGAAGCTCTTTTTTTTTAAAAAAAAAAAGAGAAGAAAATTATCTATAACTCTGTAACGCAGTCTTTTTATTTTTCGTCAATAAAAATGAACTCAAAGTTATTCATATGTAAACGTTTCTAAAATTTTAATTTTTTTGTTAAGTTATAAAAAAATATTGAAATAAGTTATTGAAAAAATTAAAAAGCTCCATCATGGATAATATTATTCCGTTTTTTAAAACAAAAAAAAAGCCTCTACTATAGATTTCAATTAAATTTATACTGCAGTATAATCCATGGATGATTTTTTCTCCCACGCAATATAGGTTTTGCCACCTAAAAATCAAAAAAAAATTATAATTTTGTTTAGTATAGGTCCACGGACAAGGTCACTTACGATCATGCGTCCCGCACTCACATATTATATTCATGTTATGTTTATGCGCCTAGACCGTAGCCCGTATTATTGTCGATGTATGGACCGTTCAGCCAGGGTTACAATACACTTTTGAATAACATATCATTTCAATGCTCTGACGTTCACCGAGATTTGTAAACAACTGGTGCATATTTTTAACATGAAAAAATGCTGTTACTCAAAACATTATTCACAATTTCGTTTGAAAATCGATAACAGCAAATTATTAACGATATCGGCTAGCGATATTTACTATATTATATCGTATATTAAATATTAATTTAATCTACGTATACACTGAACGTGATACATTATGGTGTACGGCTACTCGTATTTGTAAATTTTTTTTTTTTCAATAATCTGCAACAATCATATACCGACGTCATTGCAGTTAGTCAATTGCCAAACAGCCAATTAGATGTCGTAAAATTTCAGTGCTCCTTTCGTGATAATGATACGATAAATAATGGTTTTTATTTCATGAAAACCACCAGGCGCTAAATAACAATTTCGCAAAATTACAACGAAATTGATGATAATATTTTATAGTATTAAGCACATTAAAAATTAAAAATGAATTTAAATAATCATCAATGTTTACGAATATAATACTTTTTGCCATATTTTCCACTTGAATTCTTAACAATTCGTCAAAGAAAAATAACCGTATATAAATGGTGTGAATTTTATCATCATGGTCAAGTTATTTTTTCGGTTTTTCTTTCAGTCTGAAATGTTATGCTAAATAAATCGAAAACGAACCTTTTGAAAGTTCTAACGGCAGCGACTGATTTCCTTTCTCAAAGTTACTACATAATATTTTTGGTGCACCTGAACTGCCCAAAAGTTTTCTATAGCCAATTTATTTACGCATCATTTTAATTTCAAATAATATCTTATCCCATGGTTTCGTAAATGAATCAGTGTTATCAATTAAAATAGGATTCGAGGAAATATAATGATTTTAACACGTATAATATGAATACATATTAAGTAATACAATTATACTACACATGGTTTTAATTTATTACCGCTTGAACATTCAAATTACTGCAGTAATATTTAAGAAAAAATACTTTAATAATTAATCGTTTTTTTATAGATTAGTTTATTTAGTATCGATAAACGCAACCACAAGCAAGTAGCAACTATTTCAATAAGTATAAATTATATGTCAAATATAATACAGTATACAGAACCATTGAAAAACTATTGAAAATATTTTAAGCTAAACTCTACCACAATATAACAATTGCTTTAATAAATGTACTGCGTACAAAGCTAATACTAATTCAATACCTAAAACAATATTTTAAACTTTTGTAATTTATTATTCTTAAATATTTCTAAGTTACCAAGTTACAAACATAATACGATAAAAATACTTTTTAGTGGACTTTTCAGTTATACAATAATATGCCTTTATAACTAATTTATCAATAAATGATACATTCTTTTATAAGACAGGTACGTATAATATTATATTATTGTTCATGTTTAGTTATGAATGATAAATCATAATGTAAAAAATACCCATGTTAAAAAAAAAAAAATATATAGTTTCCAGTTGCAGTTAAAACTCTTGCTAATATTATATTGTTTAAGTACTCCACATTGACATGGTGATAGTTTATGTAATCCTTATCTAAAAGAAAGTTTGCTGTGAGTAGATTTCTTTCGGGAAACTTGAACAATTTTCATGCATTTTAGAGTTGCATACACAATTAAACAATATACACAGTGGTAGATTAAATTTAAATGAAATCAACGTTTGTTAGTAGTTTCTTCATCACAATAATAACGTTCGTCACACCATTTTGACCACTCCTCGGTCGACGGCTGACTGAAAATATTTTCCAAACGATAATCAGAAACATCTTTGTATGTTGACACGTATGACTTAAGCTTTCTATTTGGAATATAACTAACCATGGATGATAGGATCCTGAAATTATAATATTAATTATTAATACAATATTACTACTAGAATTTGATAATTTTAGATCTGTGTTTAAATTTGAAATAAATACACATCATAATATTATAAATATTATAAAAAGTTTATCGAGCAACAAGATTACCTACAAGAGGAGTAATTACCTTGCTAAGTATATACGTATAATTCACTTCGATATACCAAAACTTGTTACGTGTGTATCCTTTATAATTTAGGATTATTATAAATTGAATGATAAACTAGTACTTCACCTAACCCAATCAATAAATAATAATTAACTAAAAATTGCTAAGAGAGAAAATCAAAATTTAAATGCACACTTGGTAAACGTAGTAAAAATATTTTTTGCGCAATTATATCAAAACATTTATTTCAAAACTAACAGGAGTGTGCACCATTCGTATGTATGTTGTTACCTCATTCAAACCGATTCATAAAAATGATCTAATTTAATGAAATGTTTGTTACTTAAAAAGTCAAAATTGATTTATACATATTATAGTAAGACTCGAAAAAATCGTGTTTTTAATAATTCTATTCAAATAAGTTTAAAATAATATATAAACTTAAATTACAATATGTTTATTATGTGAAAAGCAACAGTCATTCCTAGGAATATGTGAAATCTAATATTATATAAGTGGTAAAATATTTCAATGAAAAACAATCGAATAATAAATAAAAAGCCGTATTCTGTTGTACGCTCTTTTTTAATTTCTATGAATATGTGATCGAAATGGATGTTTCAAAGCAAATTAAATTTAGACTGTAGAAAAAATTATTTTTTCGCTTAACTTATGATCTATTGTACTACGACATCGAAGCTTATAACATTTCACTCTATAATTATCAATTTTATGGAATTAATTTGTAGCCTTGAAGATAGTATTGTTATCAGACGTTTTAACGTTTACATTCTCAAATACTAAAGGACATTATACAAATATTTAATATACACACCAGAAAAACATGTCAAAAATTAAATTACCTAAAAAAAAAATAATAATTAATGGTTTAAACAAGAAGTTATAACTAAAACCTCTAGACACGTTAAATAAAGCTGAAAATTGAAATTGAACTATAATTTTTACACAAAATATACTAATCAGTCATAGGTAAAGGTTACGCAAATTTGTTTGACTATAGATATAATTATTAAAACTATTGTATGATATAGTAGAGCTTGATTTTACGAACTCTTTTTATATTCTGAGCAATTTAAGGAATGCGTTAATTTTAAAACGAACATTTTTTTTCGCACTTTTTGCATCTAATGAAATGTGTCAAATATTTCAAACAGAAACTTTCTGATGAAAAATAGAGAAAAAAAACATAATTCCCTTGGTTCAGTTTTCGATTTTTTCTGAATGTTTTTTATAATTACGAGAAAAAATGTAATTTTAAAATCAATCGCCAGAAGTGTTGAAAACGTTAATCAAACGAAAGCAACTCAATATTATAAATATTTTTATATCTTATAATATTGTAATTTAGAAATAATATTACTGTACTACAAACAAAAATGAAATTGTAATTGCATCAGTTGCTTTGATATGAAAGATATTTATTATTTTAGTGAAGTATATATTAGTTTTACTGCAATATTCTAATAATATTATAAGTACTACGAGTACATTGATTTACCCACGTCTGGTTGGCTTGAAAACCCACCACTTACGGTAGCCATTAAACACTTAGAAAAAAAAAAATCTAGGAAAACATGAACAATTCATACATCATTAAATAGCACAAAAAATGTGAAAATATATTGAAATATTTTTTGAGATCTCCTGGATTTGAGTAATTATAACTATTATAATGCATTTAAGTTACGACGAATTTTTCGTCATTTGTTTTCAATCCTTTTGAAAATCGTTGATTTATAAAAATTACTTCCCGAGAGCATCGAACGATAGAACATTTGTTTTAATAGATTACATAATGGGAGCAAAACCCCTACGTTGAAATCACGTTGTGGAAATGGCGAATAAAAATGTGATAAAGACATGACGCGATTAGAAGACCTGTAAGCAAATGACTTATTATTGGTGTTCTCACGGGGGAGATATGGGTGATGGCTCCAGGAACGTATTTAGGAGGGGCCAGGAGAAGCATGGGCTCCGGGTGGTTAAATTTAAGGGGGGGGGGGTTTCGAAGAGCATTTTAATGTAATAATATCATAGGATATTTAAGCGATAATTATATTAATAAAATTATTATTGTGGTTATCATTTATTACGAAACAATGATAATACCAAAACATAGAAAAATACCCCTGTACTGTTCGTAATGAAAATATTTGTATTTTTTAATAAGCACATATCATGGTTAAAACCTTTTATGCACTATAAGAAAAAAAATATTAAAAATTCAATGACATTAAAAGTGTAGTAATAACTAAATAGAGATATTTTTTAAAAAAATTAAAACTATTTTACACAGTTGTCTGCGTTTGGTGGCGATTGATATAAGCGTACTCTACCGATGAGTTGCTGAAATAAAATCTACAGAATATTACCTTCTTTGGTGGTTTTTATACTACCGAAAAATTGGCACCACATTTTAGATTCTGAACGGAGTGGTTTTACAATGATGTGTGTTTTTTTTTTTTATTTTTTTTTTTTTTTTATCTCTTATCACGTTTTGGAGCAGTAAAAATGATTAGATTTCCTTAAACAGTACTTTCTCTGAAATGAAGGTGAATGTAGATGGTACTCGTGCTTGTCGAAAATGAAACTTTTTCAGTACTTTTCAAAAGCACCGAGAAAATTAGACGAGAAGGGATAACTCGGTCAACCTACCAATTCAACCACACGGTTTGGAAACTGGGTGATCGAGCACCGGCCACGCGGCAAGCCGTCCGCTCGGCACACTTGACCGACTGCACGGTGGCCACCAGCTGGAACAGATTGGCGGCCGCGCCGATCGCGTCCAACTCGGTGCTGCGCATGTGCACCGGGTCGGCCGCGCTGCCGTTGCGGAACTGTATGCCGGCGTTGGTGTCCGTGGCCATCATGTTGTTCATGTTGTTCATGCCCAGACCGGCGGCGCCGGGGTTGAGCTGCATCAGAGCGGCGGTCCGGAGCCACGTCAACACGTTGGGCAGCAGGGGCAGCGCGAACAGTCTGAAGAGCTTGCTCATCACAGCAAACTTGGCGAACAGGAACACTTTGAGCAGCGCCAGCAGTTTCGTTTTGACGAACACCACGGCCAGGAACTTGAGCACCGCGAGCACTTTGAGCTTGGCCAACGCCGCCTTGATCACGGCCAGCAGGACGAGCTTCTTCACGTCCAACGTCACCACCTTGCTGCTGCTGCTGCTGCTGCTGCTGGTGGCCGGGTCCCGGACCTCGGCCGCCGGTCGGGACGCCAGCGTGGCCGGCTCCGTGTACCAGCCGACCGCCGCGTTGTCACCGCCGATCATTCCACCCACGCCGCTGACGCCGCCGACTATTGGATTTCTGTAACTCTCGGACTCGATGTTGTTGTTGTTGTAATCCACTGCGCTGTCGTACCCGTTGTACGTGCCACCGCCGCTGTCCGTCATCGACACGTCCGTCTCCATGATCATCGGCCCGTATTTCTTCAATTGCCTGTGGCCGGAGTAATACCTAAAATGGCGGTAAAATATTAGATAATGCGTACGGAAAACATTTCGTTTCCGATCAACTGTACAGTTTCGGGCGTGGACAGACATCAAACGTGTCGTGCCTGCCTACGTTAAGTGTAACGTACAATCGTAAAAATTGGTAAACGCATTTGATGTGCGTGAAAACCCTGTCAGGTATAATGTATCAATATAGGTACTTTATTATGCCACAAAATATGCATGTACTGATTGTCTGAAACAATGTTTTTAGGCGGTGAAATTATCATATGATATCAAGCACACATTCCGTTTGGAAATCTATTTTACTATTCTTTATTTTTTTTTTTTTATACGAAAGAAGTTCAATTTGACCCCCCCCCCTTCCCCGGTGACTTCAATGCAAATAATGTAAACGTGTCATTAAATTTAAATTTTTAGGAAAAAGCAACGATGGGAAAACAGAAAGGGAGATTACAAGTAGAATAGGACGAGCGAAAAAAAAGAATTCCTACGTACGATTAAATTACTAATATCAAATATTTTAGATCTAAGAGCAATAAAACGTTTAATTAAAATGTATGAATACGGAGTACAGCATGACATGGAAGTGAAACATCGAGATGAACAAAAAAAAATGAAACCACTCTAAGAACTCTAGAATAGTGATTCTGGTAAAAAATTGAGAAAATAAAATAGACGGAGATTCAAATAATTAAAGATGCTAGAGTCGATTTGTACAAATATTTAAAGGATAATGCACAAGACAAAGAATGACGGAGAAATCAGAAATCATATATTGTAGACTAATCAACGAATTTAACAATAAAAATAGAAAAATTAGACGCAATCTTCCATACGTTTATGTAATAAACTTCAATAATTATCCTTATGAAATTCAACAGAACTGTTACTTAAAAATAATAATGTAAACATGCTTATTTTATTGACGTTGTTAGAATACTTCAGTTCATATTTTTCAAAAAATAAAAAATAATTTCATCTATTCTCAATGTAATTATTATTCATTGAACTGTTACTTTTTAATCACACTATAAATGCATCGAATCGTAAATGGATTGTTACAACCATTCTATAATATTATACCATTCAGCTTAATAATCAAAATTGTTTATGTTAAAATATGATTCACTGAAATACTGAATACTAAGGTCATCATCGAGAAAGAAAAACATTATTTTTTCGTTGTTAAGAACCAATACATGTTAGTATACTGTATGTAATTCTTCGTAAGAAATTTGCAGTTAATTTAGTATTAATACTCAATGCACAATACTACGAAATACATGAAGTGATAAAGAAGTAACGCATAATTTTAAATATTTATTGCACATAAAGTCTGATAGAGCCATAGTCCTTGCAGCAAAGAATGCGAAGTACTACAGGTGATATAACATTGTAACTATATTACGCCGAGATTAAAAATGGCCAAAACAAAAAACACGTGGACTTTGTGTAAATTCTACTTGGCGAAATTGATTCTTAAACAGACCGATAATGTGGTTTCAGGATTTTCATCCATGTATATAGGAATTTTTATAACTTACATTATGACTAAAAACATGACCTAGAGACGAAATATTTCCAATTTTTTAGCTATCTGTTCATACGATATTTTGGTGATTGTAAAGATAGCTAATCTTTAGTATATCCTGTGAGTCTGCACGATAATATGGTTTCGTATACATTATAATAACATGTGTTCTAACCTGTTCCATTTCGGCACTGCGTTTACGTTGCTCGTCGAGTATTCCGAAAGTTGATCACTGTCGACATCTACATCCGGTCGGTAGGCCCTTCCGCCGCCACCAACCCCACCGTACAAGTAAGGGTTGCTTCCGACGTACCTACTCCGAGTGATAAACGATTGCGGCGGTGGGGCCAATGGGGGTGGAGAAGAATCGGCTATGATCAACGGTGGATAAACGTCGACTTTCGGGGTGACCGGGGAATCGTCGGAGACCGCGTTTTCGGACGTCAACGACGACAATGTGTGATATTCGTCGGATGAAAACTTCTGGCCGGTGGTCTTGAGATCAACGTCCAATCCTTGAGTGTTGCTCTTCGTATATTGCATGTCTCTGGCAGACCGACGTGTCGTCCGAGCGGATTCGGAGACGATGGCGGGCAAATGTTGCTTATAGGCTGAAACGGTCGCTACGTGATCGGACCACGTGAACGCAAACAAAATCGCCACGAATATCGCGACTGCCATGGTGCGATTTAGACAGGAAAAAAATAATAGTCCACTGGATCACTGCGCGAGATTTTAAACAACGACGTGGAGTGCGGTTTTGATTTTTGATTTTTTTTTTTTCTCTTCCCGAGTTCAAGTTTTGCCGGCGTAAAATGTTCGAGTGGTGAAAAATATGATTTGTTTTCTTCAAACAAACATTTGTTTAGCCGATAGTAAGTTGTAGTGGGCGACAAATGTGAAAACCGTATTTTATTTTGTGAAATCAGACACTATAATAATATTGATTTTAACCGAAGGCGAGTCTGAACGCGAACAAAATCGACAAGTTACTCGAAGTTATAGACATTCGCCTTTGTGTGTGCACGTTTCTCCGTCGTTGTCGCGATTGCAGTTTGTTGACAATGAACAACGACTGAACTTAGTCACCTCTAACGATATTATTTTCTCTAATAAACGAAAATCGAATGGAGGATATTTGAGCGGGAGATAAAATAATTGAAGTGGACACAATCTAGAACAATATAATATTTTTATGGTAGTATTTTTTCGTATCATCGTCTTAAAATTACACCGCTTAAAATTATTATTATATGAAAAATAGGAGACAAATTTTTTGAACTACATATTATATTTTTTCAGATAAAAAAAAAAAAATAGTTAAATGTGGTCGATTTGCGTCGCCGTCGGTGGCATCAATTACCAAATTGATTTAATAAAAAATGAAACTACAATTCAAATTACACAAAGAATATACACGACAAAAATATAATTATTCGTATTGGACAGCCATGCGTGGTAGGGAATTATTATTCTAAAAAACACTATATAATATCGTTAATCGATATGTTCATGATCAAATTTGAAATTATTGTAACGTATTTAAGAATTCTATCCAGGAAATAGTTAAAACCATAAATTAAGCTTTTGGTTGATTTACCTCAACTCTCATATTGTTTTCCATATGTTGTATATTTATTTAATTACATAATTATATACATTGTTTAATATTATACACAACATGTCATTACAGTAACACATGTTCACGTCGTTTTAGTTTACATAAAACTATTTTAACTTAGGAGTACAGTAAAATTAGATGCGGAAAACTGAAATTTTAATCCCTTGATCTCGAAAGCCATGAAGTATTTAGAAATATCTCAGACTCTTGAAAATACAACATATTATAGTTCTACATCACCGGGCTATGTCAAAATGATAATTAAAAAAATTGAAACCAAACATTTTTAAAATAATTTAGTTCTTATCTGTAGTATTAGGCAATTTTAACAAATCAGCGCTAAAATAGCGCTGAACAAATTATAGTTAGGTCGTGGGAACTATCGTCCAACAGGATGTACAATAGAAATTTAATATTGTTAGAATTATCCTAGTCAGTAAGTTTACATATACTTAAAATGTAATAATATTTAAAAATCATCTTAGTCAGTAAGTTTACATATTGTATGTAGAATATAAAGACAGAAGACAAAAGAAAATAAAGGACTCTTATGGTGATCGTGTGACTCGATCACCATAG